>CM038215.1:187747568-187863563 GCA_021442155.1 Cymbidium sinense
GGAGTTGGTTTAATTCTGTCTCCACTGGAGGTTGGTTTAATTTATTTATCGACTTATTTATATATGATTGGGCTCCACTGTGGGGATGGGTGTGATTTAACTCAATTAAAGAAAATCTTAATGGGTTTAATTTAATCTGAGTTAATGTATGGACCTGGCTGGACCCATTAAGAATGGGCTATGTCATGACCTACCCTCAACTTTACAAATCCAAAGGGATAGTCTACGTGGGTAGAGCTAGCCAACCTAAGGGGATGCCTTTTCGTGTAATGGCTATGTTAGGAAGAAGGCATAGTAGACTTACATCTTCCAAAGAGAGGAACAATCAGGGTGACCTCTTGGTTGTAAAATAAATTGAACGACCTATGACTATCGAGTGAATGTCGGGACTTATGTCAACTCAAAAGTAGTCAAGATTAATTTTATCTTAATTTATGTGATTTGATATGGTTTGTTTAGTTTAGTTTGATTTCAATTGAGGCATATCCATTGGGGATGTGAGCTTGGTTAAATTTGATAGATTTAATTTATGGACCATGTTGGTGCATGGACCCACAGATGGGGCTATATCGACTTGTCATATCTAGATTTACAAATCCAAAGGGATGGTCTACTAGCTGGGGTAGAGCTAGCCAACCTAAGGGTTTTTTAGTGTGCAATGGCTATGCTAGAAGAAGGCATAGCAAACTTACATCTTCTAAAGTAGGAACAACCGGATTGACCTATAGCACAACAAATCAAACCCGACTTAGAGTGACTATTGAGTGAATTCCACTAGGGACTTATATCAACTCTATAGTAGTGCAATTTATAGGGAGTTTTGCTACACTATCCTAAAATAGATACCGCTGGGAAATGGTACCTAGGGTGTCCTCCTAATCCACAAGTGAATATATATTTTTTTATATGTTTGTGTGGACCCTGTTGGTGCCCAAGGGACCACATTGAGAAGGGGCTATGTCAGCCTTGACCTATCTCAGATTTACTAGACCAAGGGAGAATCTGCACATCCACAAGATGGATTCTCCAACCATATGGGTGGTTACTAGGAAAGGGAACTGCCGACATAGTAACCCAGGTAGTGTCTAAATGGGGTTACAAATGATGTGATCCAAATACAGTGCCCACAGAAAAGGTGCTGCTAGGGCATTATCCTAAGCCCTAGAAAAGAAAGCCTATAGGTGTATGATGGCCAACTCAAGGAGAAATCATAGCAGACTTACATCTACCATGAGTGGTGTATCCTAAGGTGCAAGAACTAACCAACCTAAGGTATATCACAAGATGAGTGGTGTATCCATCAAGATAGTGAGAACCAACAAACCTAAGGAGCTCGTTGTGCAATGATCAAGAAAGAAAGTGTGTAGCTTACAACTTTCCAAGTGAATTGATCATCATGATATCATCGGGGATATATGCTATCTAACCTAGAGTGACTACTAAGCAGGGAGCCCCGCAGAAGGACTAAACCTAAACTTGAAGCAGTCAGGAGGGAAGGAGCCGCTAGGGGACTTATCTTAAATCTCAAATATACTTGACCCAAGGCACAAGGCTAATCCAAGAAGAAAGCATAGTAGACTCACATCCTATTAAATGAAGCCAACATGAGGCATCTTACCGGCCATGCAGTAAAGCCTACCAAACTAACAAGGCACTCATCAGTGTGTAGGGGCCAAGTAAAGAAGGAAAGCATAGCAGACTTACATCCTCCAGAGCAAGAAGACCACTAGGGTGACACACTAGCAGGGTAGCATGTTAGCCCGACCTAGAGCAACCTCGAAAGTGAGTGTCAAGGGTGTTATCTCAACTATGAGTAGCCCGAGATAATAGATATGTGTTTATTTTATATGTTTTCATGTAGTTTGTGTTTGTGTTGTTGATGAAGGATAGAGGCCAAGTTCCTTACACCTACCCTAAACACACATCATGGCTTCACAAACAAGAATACTTTCAACATGGAAGAGATTGAATTCAAAATGGAATTTTCATTGATGATAATTATTTTAACATGATTTATAATATTTCTTTAAGAAGAGCCCATTGATTGGAAGCATTGGGCATTCTCTTATGATTAATAAGCGATAAGATCCTACTTGTTAGGCCTTCTATCATAAAAGGTCCTTCCCAAGTGGGTTCAAACTTGCCTCCCATCTTATGATGCAACAATCTCCCTTAGAACTAAAATAAGCTCTCATACTTGAAAAGCTCTAGAAGTACCAACTTGTTGTTATCTTCTTCAATCATTTTAGCTTTGTACAACTTAAGGTTTTGGCATGCCCATAGGTGTCTCTCCTCCAATCCTTTGAGCTCTTCTAATCACAACCTAGCATTCTGCTCTTTTGTGATCTTGCTACCCACAACTATCCTTAGTGATGGGAGTTGGACTTCTGATGGTAGAATGGCTTCAGACCCATACACTAAGGAGAAAGGAGTAAACTGAGTTGGAGTTCTATATGTGGGTGTAGGCCCACAAGGCTTCAACTAACTGCTCATGTCATTGTCACTTATTTTTGTCTAGCATCTTCTTTAGTATTTGGATGAGAGTTTTGTAGAAGGCTTTTGCTAAGTCATTTTCCCTCAGGTAGTTGATGGTAAAATATCTCCAATCTATGATGTATCCCCAGGAAAAGTTATTGATCTGGATGCTCTTGAATGCATACCATTATAAAAAAAAATTCATCGAGACACTCCAAACCTATATACATTATGGTTACTAAAAAACTAGAGCACATGCTGAGTACCTCAAAGCAAAATCACCTTCACCCATTTGGAAAAGTAGTAGCAGCTAAGATGAACCGATGACCCTTGGAAGAAGGAGGATCAATCGACCCACTATGTCGGTACCCCAACACTCGAATGGCCATGAGGCCAATGTAGGATGTAGAATATTGGGTGGTTGGTGTAGGACCACACTGTATTTCACATTGGTGGCCTCACCTAGCCATATACATACAATCTTTGATCATCGATCACCAGTAGTATCATAGTCTCTTGATTTTGGCTATCATCTTGACTTGGTTGGCTCCATAATCTGAAAATTTCCCATGATCTTACAAGCATGCTAGTAAATAACATAACCACATATGATCGAAAGACCACCGATATAAGGCACCATCTACAAGAGCATAGGAAAGTGCTCTGCTTCATCTGATGGGCTTGGGACTTCTCTTGAGGTAGTTTACTTTTATTTAGGTAATCCATGAATGGTTGCCTCAATCTAACTCCTCATCCTTCTTGGCAATGGAAACCTCCCCTTCAAGAGAGTACTTTTGATGAGTTTAATATCAAGGGATAAGACTAGTCTATTTTGGACCTTTATTGATATGGACTCATCCTCGACATGCCAACTCCTTGGCAAGCTTGGCTAAAGCATACACTATGTTCTCTCCTCGAGGAATCTTATAAATTGTAACCTAGGATTTAGCCAACAACTTCATGGTGTACTTATGGTGATGGAGCTTGGGCTTTATAACCTTATAGGACCCAGCGATTTGGTTGATAATTAGATGTTGATGTTCTTGATGCTTAGAGTAATGGCTAACTCTAGACCGGCAATCAGAGCCTCATATTCGACTTCATTGTTGGTACAAGGATTGAATAGATGATATGAGAATCTCATCACATTGCAATCTGGATTTAAGAGAACTATTCCTACCCCTACCTTTCCTGGAATAGTATATTATGGTTAATCTCTTCTTTGAGAGAAAGCTGCACCATCAAATTATATCTCCTAGTGATGAATGCATGAATGCTAGTATCTCCTAAGTTCATGATTTTTTCATCCGGGAGACAATCACTAAGTGGAGAGTCGGTAAGAAGTGGGTGTGCGCTAAGAAATCCAGCTTATCCTTTCACCACATGAGGGGTAAAGGTAATGATAGTAGTGGATAGCTTCGTCATGTCATGAGAGATACTAGTGGATTGATCCTAGAGATTAAGTTTACCTTATGAGGAAGCATGTAGTGCTGTAGCTTTTTGGATGCAAAGATTAAAGCTTGGCAATGCTTCTCAATGAGTGGATGATTAACCTTAGTAGGGATTAGACGATGGCTGAGGTAGAGTGCATTTTTCTTCCCTTTGTTATTGGGTCAGGCCAACAAAGCACCAAGGGAGTCATCTAACCTAGCAGTGTAAAGAATGAGCAACTTGCTCGGATAGGGGTCAAGAACCTACATAAGTAATGCTTGAAGTCTTTAAAGGCATGCTCACACTTATCATCCCACTTGAACTTGGCATCCTCTTTGACAAGTACCGAGAATGGATGACATCTTCCCATAGGTTGATATCATCTAGATATGCCAACCGCCTTAGAATGATTCAGTTTTGTTAAAATTTTGGGGTGTATTTCTAAGATCTCCTCAATCTTCTCCTGATCACTTCATTCCCTTGTGTCACAAAGAAACCCAATGAATTTCTAAAATTTACTGAATAACACTTTAGGGTTCATTTTGAGGTTAAATTATCTTAACTATTTGAAAAATATTCAAGTCAAAGAGATGGTCTTCATCTTATTACTTTTGCCATCCACAAGATCATGAGATGAGCAATTCTCAACATGATGATGAAAATTCATCTTTTGGACATGCCTTATGTAGAAACATTTCTAACTAAAGGCATGACATTATGTAATAGATTTTTCTTCTAAAAGCAAGATTTCTTTGATCTTATAAATAATTTATTCTATGTCTAATCCATGAGCCATCCATAAAAGATAAGACCCATTAGATGACTATGCCCACCAATCTTATTTAGTAAAATTCATCTACATGTCAATTCCCTAAAATTGATGCATATGTGAATCTTTTCATTATTTTTTCTTTGATGAATCCCAATGTTAATGTATTTTTCTCAATGAACTATATTGATCTTTCTTGACCTCATAAATAACTTATTATTCTATTTAATGTGACATGTTCTAAAGCTTCTTGATAGAGTTAGCAGTCATTCTAGTTTAATCCTAGTAGCCATCTTGTGAGTTCTTTGACCATCCAAAGAAATCTTAAACTTAGTTTTAACTAAGTATTTGTTTCAAATTTCATTCAACAAAAAATTTATTAAATATATGAATCATCCTCAAGTTCTACATATCTTGAGGATGATGCTCCCAAAAAAGAACCTGAAGTCTTCACACTGGATGAATTAGGGGCTTCCTTAACTACCAAACCCTCAGCTTTTTGAGAGGAAAGTGGGGTTAGAGCTAAGGTTCCCAACTGATGCCTAACTATTTCACATGTAGACTTGGATACACTTATGCTTTGCTTTGGAGCCCGACCTTCTCTCTATCTGGCTCAAGTGTCACCTCCAAGGGAATCTACTGCTGTGAAGAGCTGGTTGGTGTGCTAACCATATAAGACTCATCCTATGAACTAGATTCTAAGTCTATAAGGATAATAGGTGTACTCCTTGTAGCTAGGACATATCTTCTATTAAGTGGCCAATAAGGAGGTTTTCCACCCTAGACCGCCTGAACTAGCCTCTTCCTGGAGGTCAGTCACCTACCCATATGTTCGAATGGAGTAACAACTGGAATTTAATGTAAGGCTCCACTTCCTCCTCCAAGTCTATTTTCGCTCCCTTTTATTTTCTTTTTCATTTTTTGTCTTTTCTTTTCTTCTTCTTTTTTTCTTTTCTTTTTTTTTTCTTTTCTTTTTTCTTTTTATTTTTGAACTTTGGTCAAGTTTGAATAGACTTGTTGATTTTGAGGGAGGTAATCCATCCTCATATATGCTGACCTCGTGAATTATAAATGGCTTGAGATCTCCTTTGGCACGATAGACAATCCCACCTCTCACAAACTTCATACACAGATGTAGAGCAGATGGAACTATGTTGTTCTCATGTATCCATGGTCTCCCAAGCAAAGCATTGAAAGATTTATTCGAGTCTATAATGTGGAACTTGGCTTCGGTCTTCCAATCATCTATCTCTAAGGGAAACACTATGGAACCTAAGGCTTATTGACCTCACTTTTGGAGTGCATTCAACTTCCCATTAGACTTAAGAGTCTTCTCACTAAGACTTTTCTAGTCATAAGACACTTCTAACAATTAGGTAAACACTTAACCTAAGCCTAAAGACTTAGAAGGGTTAACCATAGGATTAGGTTATGCCTTAGGGATTATGATAATCCACCTACCTTACAACCCAAATCCAATCCATGTTCACCTTCTCAAACCAAACCTCAAGTTCAATTCAAACATCAAATCCAAATCTAAATCTAAACCCAAATTCCAAAACCAAATGATTGAAGCCCATGATCAAATCCAAACTTGAAACCCTTCCTAAGCCATATGACATATCTCATGGACTTAGCCAATCTTAATCCAAATAAATCCATAATCAATTGATTTTCATATTAAATTTATATCTTCAATCTCATCTTTCTAAATATAAATCAAATCTACATTGAAATGATTAAAACTAAATCAAACTAAATCAAAACCCTTCTTAAGCCATATGACCTATCCCATGGACTTAGCCAAATATTAATCCAAATCAAGTCAAACTCAATTGATTTTCTCACAAATCAATCATATTTTCAATCATCTTCACAAATTTAAATGAAATATACATTTAAATCATCAAAACTAAATCAACCAAATCAAAATCCAAACCTAAGCCACATGACCCAACTCCATGGACTTAGCCAAATTCTTAATTCCAAAACCCAAATTCAATTGATTTTCCCATGAATCAATCATACCTTCAATCATATTCTCAAATATAAATGAAATCTACAATCATCAAGTCAAACCAAAATTAACCCAAGTCAAACCAAACTTAACCCTATTGACTTGAAATATTCAAATGAACCAAAACCCATTTGAACCCAACCTAATTGCAATTGAATTTATATATCAATCCCAAATCCATATATAAACTCAACTAAATCAAACCTAACCCAAAATCAAGCCAACTAAACCCAATTGGTCCACTTGACCTAAAGTGGCCAATTTGACCTATTTGAGCCAAGTTCTAATCCTACCCAAATTTGATTGAACCAACCCCATCAAAACCTCCCATCATGATTGTTGATTACCTAGTTGATCAATTATCAAATTGGTCAAACCAAGTCAACTTGGTCATTTGACCAAGTCAACCCTTAACCCATATGAACCCAAACTAGCCAAATTGTAACCCCAAGCCAAATCCCAAGAAACCAATGATTCATACAAATCTAAATCAATATTTGAATATGACTTGACCTTCAATTGAGTCAAACCAAACCCAATTGGCTGTCTTGACCCAAGTTGACCCAAATTCACCTAAAAGACCAAATTGGGTCAAATCAAAATATAAACCAAATTGATTACAACCAATGGCTCAAGTTCAATACAAATTGATTGTTGAACTTGACCAAAGCCATGATTGGACCTAATTGAACCCAATTGACCTACTAGCCCAAATTGACCTAAAGGTTCAAGTTGGCCCAAATCAAAACCAAATCCAAATTAATTGAAACCAAAGCCTACAATCATCTTCAATTGGTCAACTAAACCCAAACAAACACCCAAACCCAAGTTAATGGCCAATTTGGTCAAATTGTTAACTTAACCCATTTGACCCAAATGAATTCAAATGAGCCAAAATCAAATCTAAGCCAAACTAAACCAAACCAATTGAACCAAAACATCCCAAATAATCATATGGACTTGACCAAATTCTTGGTTTGACCTAATTTGACCAATTGGTCAACTTGACCCAACCTAACCCAATTTGATCTAAATGAGTCAAATTGAGCCAAACCTAACCAAATCAACTCCAATTGACTTGAAATTTGGGCTAACCCACTTTTGGCTCATTTCAAATCTACCCAAGTCAAATCCAATACCAAATGATCATTCTACTATTGGGTGAAAGGCATCACATGAGACAAATCACCCATGTAAGTGGTCATTTCTATTTTTGGCCACTTGGTACTATCCCAATAGTCCACCTAGGCAGCTAGGACACTGCCCAATCTAACCCAAGGGTGGTTGGCCCCATGACCCATGGAGGTGAAATCACCTCACCCTCTCCATTGGAGCATTTGAAACCCATAGACACCCATGATTCCTCATTGAAGCCACCCTCCACACCTTCAACCAACCCAGCCAACTCACCTCCTACCCGCCACCCATGACTCGAGATGGTGATGACCACTACAAGCAAACCTGATCCCAATTTGACAAGATGAAAGGGGTATACACCCTCATTTCCACTCAAACACACAAAAATCATTCCTCGAGCCCTAGCTACCCAAGATGAGCCGTTAGAGCCATTCCTAAGCTCTAAGTTTGTTCTCTCATAAAATGCCATTCCCATCCATCTCAAAATAGGACACTTAATTTCTGACCTAACTTCTCCATTTCTCCATCAAACTCAAATTAACTTTGCACGCACCGTCCCTATGCCATAGCAAGAACAAACCATCTCCCAAGCTTCAAGCACATGGTGGGACTTGATCAAAGTAGCTCCAAATCATCGTTCATGGCCTTTGAGTGAATGTCATTGATCCACTTACTCAACAGCTTCATCTCCACTAGATGAAGCTTCCTCAATCATTCAAGCCACCGATCTTGAGCTCCGAGGTATGCTTCCAAAATTAATCTTTAGGCAAAATGGGTTGGAGCTTTTTGAATAAAACTTGCATCTCATGTGATCTTGACTTGGATCACATCATGTCGTGAAGGTGTTGGATCCTTTTGAGTTGATCCAAGCTTAGTAAGCTCGATCAATAATGATGGATGGACTCCATTCTCCTCACCGCATGACGTTAGATCACACATCTCCATTCCGTGATTGGAATGGACGATCATGAGTAGATCCACTAGATCAATCTGATTTAATCCTATTAAGCTATGGGATTAATCATAACTGTCTGATCTTAGATTGGATGGTGGATGAGAAAATCCACCGCCAATGTAGAATCGAGTGATAAGTTTTAAATAAATACCTCATGGCATGTAAAGCATGCAATGTCAGCACCACATGGCCAAGAGGATTATTTTAATTAGCTTAATTAATCATTTTTAATGGTTGAAACTTCTAAAAATCATAAAAAAATCATAAAGAAATAAAAAATGCAAATAAATACTTATTTTAAAGGTATTTCAAAGGAGAATTAATTAAAATGATCTTTACTAATTTTGAAAGTAATTAAGGTTTAATTGCAAAATTTATTAGCTTAATTACTTGAGAATTAATCCCAAATTTATGGGATAATTTAATGGGATGACCTCTACCTCCCATGATTTTCTTGGGATTTATTGCTCACTTTAATTAGAAAATTGACTAATTAAACCTTAACTACTCTTTAAGTTAATTAATGATTAATTAATCCTATGAACAAGAACAAATTGGTTAATTAATTTTAGTAATCATTATTTAATAGTAAGTGAACTAAGGAATAGGTTGGGACCCCTTTCCCAAGTTCATTTCACCCTTTTTAAAATGAAATTAATTAAGATTTAACTAATTAATTAAATCACTTAATCAAATTGAAATCATAATCACATTAGACCTTAATTAAATCATGGGGTAAATCTTTAGGTGTTTAATAACCTTAAGGAGTTTAATGAAATTATGGTTAGCCCACATGTGTGGAAAAAACTATAAGAGTAATTAATTAAGTCCCTTAATCTAATTAAATATTAATCATGAGCTAATTGGATTAGGCCCCTTTTATTTCCTAGGATCATTGCAAGTTTATTTTCCATGCATATCATGTTGGCTCATAATTACTTAGTTAATTACTTTAAGGTGACATGTAAGGGTAATCAATTCATCTAATTAAGGGTTCAACTTAATTGACCCATAAAATCAACTTAATTACATTTCTTTAAATTAAATCAAATCACTAATATGGGAATGGGTTTAAAATAACAAGTGATGATTTCTCTTCTCCTCTTTAAATCAAATCAAATCCAAAACATAATTAATAAAGAAGTTTTGGTTTGCTTTAAATAATCTTATTTGATTTGATTATCCTTAAGAACTAGTTTGGTTAAATGAATCACATGCTCATATTTGACTGTCCTCTTCCAATCATGTTAAATTTGGTATGTCATTTGAATTCATGCATCCATCTTTTCAAAATCAAGTAAAATAAAATGGATTTCCTTTATGTAAGCTTGCATGTGTTGATTTAATTTAATATATGTGGCTATTATCACTATTAAATCCAAATGTATTTTCAAAAGCTTATAAATGAATAATAATATGTGTTATGATGCTAGTTATAAATACATAAGAAATGCATGTGCTTATACTTAAGTGTATGAATGTTGAGTTTCTTTCCTCTATTCATGTGTTGATTTATATAAGATTGAATGATAATGGGTATATAGTGGACATCTTGAGAACACGAGGCTTTAGTTAGCCCAAGAAGGTCACTTGATTACCTCACTTGGTTTATCAACATCACCCATTTGATTTCATTCTTATATATTTCAACATTAGAATTTTGATAGAGCTTTAATTCATACATATAAATGATTCAATAAAAAAATATACAATCTTGCATAGTTTTCTTTCCTCATTTATGTATACATCCATGTGTGTCCAAGAAAACCAAGTATATAGTCTAGACATCCGAATACAAGGCTTTAGTTAGCCCCAAGGAGGTTATTTGATTACCTCACTGGTTTAACAACTACATGTTTTTATATCTTTGTACATGTATATGTATATGTGATTACTGAATAAAAATTCCATTTTACATTAAAATTGCATGCATTCATAATTGACTAAGTAGTTGAATTAATTAGCCATATGATTTAGAGCTTGCTTCTTATGTTCATGTATACGAATTTACATATGTTTGAATGCAAATGGGTATATAGTCTAAACATCTCAAGAATATGAGGCTTTTTAGCTCCAAGGAGGTCATTTGATTACATCACTTCCATGGTTTAATAAATGCACATGCCCATTTAATTTCATTCATATGTCATTTTTGCATAAGATTTTGGATAAAGTTTTAAATTAATATGTTTAAATGATTCAATCAAATAAAATATAAATTCTAAACATACACATACATTCATCATTTAAGTGTGCTAAAATATGTCACATGTATAGATACACTTAGATTAAATCATATGCATGTTACATGTGATGGAATGGAATGATTTAATATATGTCATGTTATAGTAATTCAATTAAATTAATCTTAAGATGCCTTTCATTTTGAATAGGATTATTTAAAGTGAACCTAAACTTAGGATTAATTAAATCATTTAATAAGCCATTCACTAAAGAGAACTAAATCAAATTAATATACTTTAGAAAGTGACTTAAGGGGATGAAAGAGGGTAATCCTCTTTTCCTCTTTATAACACTTAGTTGCTAAGTGTAATCAAATGAAAAAAAAAACACAAATTAAAATTCTCAAATCAATTAAACTACTTCAAGTGAAATCAACCTTTCATGTTAAATTGAATCCTTCTACACTTAGAAAATACAACACTAATGCCTAACAAGACTTACCACACAAGCCTTAATACACACATTAGAATTAAGTCACCACTTCTAGCTCTAAGTTAAGACAGTGCATGATGTGTTGTATGGTTTGTTTTATAATGTATTATTTTAGATTGGATGTTAGGGTGTATGCTTCATAGATTAGATGATAGGACAATATTAGCCTAATCATGTTTTTTGTAGGGGAATATGCTTAAGGGATGCTTAAAAATAAATGTGAATGCTCTTTCTATAGGTTGCTTAAATCCTTAACCATAATCCAAGTTAGATGGGCTTAGTTAGCCATGTGTAGGTGCTAAGTCCAAATTATAAATACAACTACTTGGGATTATATTTATATTTAGCTAACCTCTATTTTGTAGGTGTAGTTAGATTTACTTTTCCACATAAATGTAATTTTGCAATAGGAATTAGGTTAGTGCTATGAGGGATTAGAATGAGCAAAGGTAAGGCTTTGTCGGGTGCCCTGATGCCTTTGAAGCAAGCACCATCCAAATTAAAGAAGGAACCAAATCAAATGGAGATATGAAGAAAACCCACATAACATTTAATACAATTATAATTATTCTTTCATATTCTAGATTGTATAAGGGTAGACCTCGGCTACTCATCTTTTCTCTCTTCAGATTGTACGGTGATACCCGACCACACTGGCCTTTTATTCTTTTATGATAATTTATATAATTGTTTGATGTTATGTTTACATTGTGCATTAGGATGGCATGATTTTCATGGTTTCTTAAATAATTGATGCTTTAATGTGTGGCTTGGATATGATTAGGCTCTTAGGATAAAATAACTTTTCTACCCAACTAATAACTCAACTAAATTTTAAACAACTCATAACCTCATCATAAAACCTAAGACATAAATAAAATAATTAAAAGATTTTGCAACCCCTTAGTTGTTTGGTTGTATGTTTCACATCATGCATGCATATTCTTTCTCTCTTGAATATGAAAGATCTCTATTATTGCATAATAAAGGAATGTTTGACCTGTGAGGGCATCCCTTATGGTGGAGAACACCTTCTTCTAGCTGATTTGACCCATAACCTATTTCATCAAGCATTTAGGCATAAGAAATCCTAAAGCCTCTATCAAAATGATGTGTCTAAAATGAAATAAAATTTGAAAAGATTTTCATCTATAGATTAAGTCATATGCTTATACCACTCATGCTCTAGTCTCTTAGGGAGTTTATTTAGGACTTTAGTCTCTTTCTAATTAAATAACTACCCTAGCTATCTTGCAATTCATAAGAGTAAACTACATGGTTTTAAAATCAAAGGAGTTAACTGGCCACCCAGTTATAAGTCTAGAAGTCGACATTTATTCTCTCTTGTAGAGGTAAACTTATGTCCACTGCTCTTAGATTTAGGTCATGCTTTAGCATACTAAAGCTCCCTAGATTTAGGATCCGAGGTAGCTATTTCCTTTGGGCTACGAGCATAAATCTTCACCTCTTAGGCATTCCCACAACCTTGTGTTGGTGGATTATAAGCCCTAGTAATTTAATTAATTTTCAACTCAAAACATATAAATCTCCTCAACTTCAAAATTATAAAGCCCAACCATAAGATAGATTGGAATGTTCACTAGGCTTCCTAGTATCATGAGCATTCCCTACTTATTTTGTTTGGATTCCAAAAATAAGTCTTCTCCCAATTGATTTTTCAAATACAACCAATCCTTGATAGTCTAACCAAATCTTTGGAGATGATAATCACTTAATCGAGAGTATTCGAAATTTTATTTCTTAAGATGTAATTCTATTTCCATAAACTTAAGAATTTAATATAAACCTACTTTATTAGTCCATGTAGTAAAATCTTAAGTTTAAGACCCATGATGCTAGAGTCTTTATTACTGATTAGTCCATTGTAGGGTGATGCTCTATCTTTATAGTAATACCTCAATATTGTACCTCAAAAGTACATACATCTAAAAAATAAATAACATCTCATTGTTCATTGAATCCTCTTAACATCATCCTTTCTAGAGTTTGAGATGTTGATCCTCATACTTCTTAGACTCATATTATACACCCTAAGTCAACCAAAAGTACCCCCCCAACATCCACTATAATAAAACACAAGGCCTTGTCTCATTGAATGTTAACTCTCTTAACTTTTATCATCCTTTTAGTAGAGTGTTATCTCTAGATCAAGTAAGGTTATAGAATTATCTCTATAAGACAAGGTCATATATGCTTAACAAAACTTTCTGATGAGCATTAATCAACTCCCTCCACAATATATCCATTAAAGACTATGAAAACTAATGGCTCTTCATCATGATGTAATAATGTAACTCTACTTAGTACTCTAATGATGATGGAAAATCCTTCTCATCCCATCTCTCTATAGACAAGCATTGACTAAGTCAATCTAAAGATAACCTAATTAGGATTCCTTGATAAGAAAAGGATCATATAAAGCTATATTTTAGTTGGAAACTTTCTAAGGTGAGAGCTAGATATTGAATCCTTTCTCATTAAGTATATCCATGGGTGGAGCATCCTATGGAGTTTATCCTTACTAGAACCAATTTCCTACATATCATGAGGTGTACCTGGTAGATAATTTACTATTGTCACTTTTGTCCTTAATGATGAGTTTACTACTTCTCAAACAAGAAAAGCTTCTTATGTTAAAATGATCTTAATATATAAAGATATCAACTCTTGACAATTCAAGGATCATAAAAATGGTTCTAATAATATTTTAGATAACTATTAAACTTATAATTAATAGCTAAAGTGAAAAATCTAATCATTATAACATTAGAATATAGAATCATTATTTTTTTGTTTTGAATAAAGTAGTAAGAGTAAGATTTAACTTTCCCTATAATAGATGCTCAATCTACTAGAAAGAGTGGAAAGTAGCTATAAATAGAATGCTGTGGATCACTTGTGTGGTCATTCATCCCCAGTTGCTTAACTTTTGGTGTTGAGGTTTGAGCTACTGTGCACCGCAAGGAAAGCTTCTTTATCTTAGAAATGATCTTCTTAGAGGTTTGGGATAGGGAGATATCCTAACCGGTCTTAAGAGGATCGTGGTATCCCCAAGGATTACTCTAACAAAACTGGATGGTTGTTCTAATAAGTGTTCCTTAGGGATAACTATGGCTCATAACTTATAGCTATGCTCAAGCTAGTCCTTAAAAGTGATACAATCCTCTAAGACATGGCTAACATGCGTGGTAGCATTAGATCATCACCTTGCCCACTTCCTCCGCCTCTCGCTCTGTAACCAAAAAAGTTAGTTTCTTTAAGAGATTCTTAAAGATTTTCCTAACTTCCTCCCTCTTGAATGAATATGGATTATTCAATCCATTGACAAGAGTAAATGGAAAATAGCTACCTGGTGCTAGATATGAATACGGTTGGTGGGTAGGCTGCTAAGGTGGTGAAAATGGTCATTATGGCGGCTATGGTGGTCGGTATGATGGCTAAGGTGGTGGAAGAAGATTGGCCAAGAGTCTAAGCTCTCAGTCCTCATAAAACTCGGTTGGCTACTTCCATCTATCCACCGACACAAACTCTTGGCTTCTTCAAACACCTGTAGCTTGGGCCTAGATGATTGGTCGGGAAAGGGAAACTATTTGGCTTCCTCTTGTAGGCTAGCCGCCTTATCGATTAATTTCTTGAATGTTTTGATGGTAAATCCCTGAAGCATGAAGGCAACCGGGCCATTGGATATTCTTGAGAAGAATCTCAAAGGCATGCTATTCGGACAAATATGGTTCACATTTCATGCTCAGGTTGCACCACCTGAGAAAGTAGTCAACAAGGGACTCGTTGAGTTTCTATTTCTCTATAATGAAGTCGCCTACAATCACCCTGTGAGCTCAAGAAACCTCTTGATGAAGAGGTGCTAACTCAAAGAAAAGACTTCACCAATCATTGGCAATCAAATGCAACACGACAATCGCTAACAAAATGAAGAGGAGTGCATTGCACCACTGTGTTACAACAAATTCTAAATTGTAATGTGTTTTCTTCCACCGCCATCAAAGATCTTGAAGGATGGTGGCACAAAACCCTAAATAAAATAAAAACTAAATAAAAACCTAAACCTAAAAATAAATAAATAAAACCTAAACCTAAAATAAACAAAATAAAATAAACATAAACCTAACCTAAAATAAATAAAACCTAAACCTAAACCAAAAATAAACTAAACCTAAACCCTAAACTAAATAAAATAAAATAAACTAAAAATAAACCTAAACCTAAACTTAAAAAAAACCTAAATAAACCTAAAATAAAAGACTAAAACCTAAACCTAAACCTAAAATAAAAATAAAACATAAACATAAAAAATAAAATAAAAATAAAACTAAACTAAAAAATAAACATAAACCTAAACCTAAAAAATAAACTAAAATAAAACCTAAACTAAAATAAATAAACCTAAAATAAATAAACTAAAGTAAATAAAAAATAAACCTAAATAAAAATAAAAAATAAAATAAGCAAAAATGAATAAAAATAAACTAAATAAACCTAAACCTATTGTTTACTTAATTTAAAAAAATAAACCCTAAACTCAACCTAAACTTACAACCTTAAACCCTAAACCTTAACCCTAAACCCTAAACCCTAACCCTAACCCTAACCCTGAACCCTAAACCCCAAAACCCTAAACCCTAAACCTAAAACCCTAAACTAAACCCTAAACCAACCCATAACTAAACCCTAAAACCTAAACCAAAAGTTTAAACCCTAAACCCTAAACTTAAACCTAAAACCCTAAACTAAATAAACTAAAACCCTAAACCCTAAACCCTATCCTAAACTAAACCCTAAACCTAAAACCCTAAAAATCAAACACTAAACCTAAACCTAAACCTTAAGCCTAAACCCTAAAACCTAAAAAACCTAACCTAAACTAAATAAAACATAAAATAAAAATAAATAAAAAACTTAAACCTTAATAAAATAAAATAAAAACATAAACCTTAAAATAAAATAAAATAAAATAAATAAAACCTAAACTAAACTAAAAAAGTAAAATAAACCTAAGAATAAAAAACCTAAATAAAATAAAAACTAAATGTAAAATAAATATAAATTAATCCTAAAATAAAATAAAATAAAATAAAAACTAATTAAAAACCTAAACCTTAAAATTAAACCTAAAAATAAATAAAAAATAAAACCTAAACCCTAAACTAATAAAAAAACCAAAACCTAAAATAAAAATAAAATAAACAAAAGAAAATTAACCTAATCCTAAACCAAAATAAACTAAACTAAAATAAAAACCTAAACCTAATCAAAAAAATAAACTAAACCTAAACCTAAACCTAAACTAAATAAAAAAAATAAACTAAAAATAAACCTAATAAACTAAAAATAAAACCTAAAAAAAATAAAATAAAAAAAACCTAAACCTAAACCTAAAATAAAAAAATAAACCTAAACCTAAAAAATAAAAATAAAAGTAAACTCAACTAAAAGGTAAACTACACTAAACCTAAACCTAAAAAATAAAATAAAAAACCTAAACTAAAATAAATAAACTAAGCTAAAAAAAAATAAACTTAAATAAAAATAAAAAATAAAATAAACTAAAATAAATATAAAAAACTAAATAAACTTAAACCTACTTATTTACTTAATATTTTATTTAAAAAAATCCTTAAACCCTAAATACTATACCCTAAATCGTAAATCTTAAACCCTAAAACTATAACCTTAAACCCTAAGCCCTAAACTTTAAAAAACCCTAAACCCTAACCCTAAACCCCAAACCCTAAAACCTTAAATGCTAAACCCTAAACCCTAAACCCTAACCCTAAGCCCTAAACCTAAACCTAAACTAACTAAATAAATAAAAAAATAAACCTAAACCTAAAAAACTAAACCCTAAACCTAAACCTAAACCCTATGAATGGTGGTGGTGAGAAAGAGATCGGGATATGATGGTGGAACCCACTACTGAGAGGTCGGTGGTTCTTATAATTGGAGAAATTGAAGAATATCCTCATCGCTTATGGAACTGCCTTTATAGAGAGATGATTTTAGTTATCTAGGTTTTGATTTCCTACTCATTTTTATTTATGTCATCGCTTGTGTCTTAGAGAACTTGGTGTGCTACTTGGCTAATGAAATCAAAAAAGAAGAAATGTTGAATCTGAATTTGTTCTCTATTAAAAAAAAATCAAAAACCCTAAACCCTAAACTAAAACCTAAAACCCTAAACCTAAACCCTAAACCCTTAAACCCTAAAAAAACCCTAAACCTAAACCCCAAACCCTAAACCCTAAACCCTAAATAAAATAAAATAAAAATATAAAAAAATAAATTAAACTAACCTAAACTAAAAAATAAAAAACTTAAACCTAAACTAAATAAAACCTAAAAATAAAATAAATAAAAATTATAAACCAAAAAAATAAAATTAAAAATAAAATAAAAACATAAACTAAAACCTAAACCTAAACCTAAACCTAAAACTAAACCTAAAAAGAAAATAAAATAAAAAATAAAAACTAAACAAAAATAAAATAAATAAAAACCTAAACTAAACAAAAATAAATAAAAAACCTAAATAAAATAAAAACTAAACCTAAAATAAAAATAAAATAAATTAAAAAAAATCTAAACCTAAACTAAACAATAAAACCTAAACATAAACCTAAAACCTAACACGAAATAAATAAAATAAAAACCTAAACCCTAAAAATAAAAAATAAAACTTAAACCAAAAAAAATAAAATAAAAAATAAAATAAAACTAAAAATAAACCTAAATAAAACCTAAACCTAAACCTAAAAAAATAAACTAAAATAAAAAACCTAAACTAAATAAATAAACCTAAAATAAATAAACTAAACTAAATAAAAAATAAAAAAATAAACCTAAATAAAATAAAAAATAAAATAAATAAAATAAATAAAAAATAAATAAATAAACTATAAAAAATAATAATAAATAATTTAAATAATATAAAATAATAATAATAATAATAATAATAATATAATAAAATCCTAAAACCCTAAAACTAACCCTAAATCCAAAACTAACCCTAAACCCTAAATCTTAAATAAACCCTAAACCCTAAACCTAAACCCTAAACCCTAATCCAAACCCTAAACCTTAAACCCTAAAAAAACCCTTAAACCCTAAACTAAACCTAAACCCTAAACCCTAAACACTAAACCCTAAAAACCCTAAATCCTAAACCCTATACTAACCTTAAACCATAAACCCTAAACCCGAAACCATAAACCCTAAACCCTAAACCCAAAACCCTAAACCCTAAAACCCTAAACCCTAAATAACCCTATACCTAAATAAGAAACCCTAAAACTTAAACTAAAGCTAAAGCTAAACCTAAACCTAAGCTCTAAATACCCTAAACCTATAACCTAAACCCTAAAACCCTAAGCTAAACTCTAAACCTAAACAAAACCCTAACCCTAAACCCTAAATCTAAAACCAAACCCTAAACCCTAAACCTAAACCTAAACCTTAAACCCTAAACCCTAAATCCTAAATAAAAAAACCTAAAACCTAAACCTAAATTAAAGAAAACCTAAAATAAAATAAATAAATAAATTTAAAATAAAATAAATAAAAAAAAACATAAACTAAAAAACCTAAACCTAAACCTAAAAGAAAATAAAATAAAATAAAATTAAAACTAAAATAAAATAAATAAAACCTAAACTAAACAAAAAAATTAAAACTTAAATAAAATAAACACTAAACCTAAAATAAAAAAAATAAACAAACTAAAATAAAAAAAATAAACCTAAAAAAAATAAACCTAAAAATAATAAAAAAAATAAAACCTAAACCTAAACTAAAATAACCTAAACTAAATAAAAATAAAATAAACCTAAACCTAAACTAAAATAAATAAAACCTAAACCTAAAACCTAAAATAAACTAAACCTAAACCTAAACCTAAACTAAATAAAATAAAATAAACTAAAATAAACCTAAACCTAAAATAAAATAAACCTAAAAATAAATCTAAAATAAAACCTAAACCAAACCCTAAAAAAATAAAATAAAACCCTAAACCTAAACTAAACCTAAACCTAAAAATAAAATAAATATAACTAAACTAAAAAAGTATAAATAAATAAAAAAAAAAAAAAAAACCTAAACCTAAACCTAATCCTAAAATAAACTAAAATAAAATAAACTAAAATAAACAAAATAAAAATAAAATAAAATAAATAAAAAAAATAAAATAAAAAATAAACCTAAACTATTTTACTTAATTTTAAAAAAACTAAAAATAAAAAAATAAAATAAAATTATCTAAACCCTAAACTATAACTAACCTAAACTCAAACTTAAACCCTAAATCCTAAACCCTAAACCTAAACCCTAAAACCTAAACCAAAAAAACCTAAAACCCAAAATAAACTAAAACCCTAAACCCTAAACCCTAAAAAAAATTTTAAACCTTAAACTAACTAAAACCCTAAACCCTAAACCTACTAAACCTTAAACTAAAACCCAAATAAAAATAAACTAAACCCTAAACTAACCTATACCTAAATCAGAAACCCTAAAACCTAAAGCCTAAAGTTTTAAAACCTAAACCTTAAATAAACCCTTAACTACACCCTAAACCCTAAACCCTAAAACCTTAAACCCTAAACCCTAAGCTAAACACTAAACCCTAACCCTATACCTTAAACCTTAAATCCTAAACCCTAAAACCCTAAACCCTAAAAAAAAAAACCTAAAAAATTAAACCTAAACTAAATAAAACCTAAAAAATAAATAAAAACATAAACCTAAATAAAAAAAAATAAAAAATAAAATAAAATAAAAACCTAAACATAAAACTAAAAATAAAATAAAATAAAATATATAAAAACCAAAATTAAACTAAAAAATAAAATAATCCTAAAATAGAAAACCTAAAAAATAAACTAAATAAATAAAAGAAGAAATGTTGAATCCAAATTTGTTCTCTATTAAAAATAAAAAAAAAAAAAACCAAAAAACTAAACTAAAAACCTAAAACCTAAACCCTAAACCCTAAACTAAAACCCTAAATGCTAAAACCTAAACCCTAAACCCTAAACCCTAAACCCTAAACCCTAAACCCTAAACCCTAAACCCTAAAACCCTAAACCCTAAACCTAAACCCTAAACCCTAAACCTTAAAACCTAAACTAAACCCTAAACCCTAAACCCAAACTAAACCCTAAACCCTAAAAGTAAACCTAAACCTAAAACTAAATAAACCTAAAAAATAAAATAAATAAAATAAATAAAAAATAAATAAAAAATAAAAATAAAACCTAAACTAAACCTAAAATAATAATAATAATAATAATAATAATAATAAGAAACTAAAATAAAATTAATAATAACTTAACCTAAATTAAGAAATAAAATAAACCTAAGAATAAAAACTAAATAAAATAAAAATGAAATGTAAAAATAAAATAAACCTAAAATAAAATATAATAAAATCTAAATAAAACCTAAACCAAAAAAAAAAAACCAAACCATAAAACCCTAAACCCTATAACAACCCAAACCCTAAACCCTAAATCTAAACCTAAAAACCCTAAACCCAAACCTAAAACCCTAAACCCTAAACCCTAAAACCTAAATCTTAAAACCTAACACAAAGCCTAATAAATAAACGCTAAACCCTACTAAACCCTAAACCCTAACCTAAACCCTAAACCCTAAAACCAAAAACCCCAAACCCTAAACCCTATACCCTAAAAAAAACCTAAAACTAAAACCTAAACTAAATAAAACCTAAAAATAAAATAAAAAAAAACTTAAATAAAATTAAAAAGTAAAAAAACCTAAACTAAAACCTAAACCTAAACCTAAAAATAAAATAAAAGAAACTAAAATAAAATAATTAATAACATAAACAAAACTTTAAAATAAAATAAACCTAAGAATAAAAAACCTAAATAAAATAAAACTAACTAAAAAATAAATAAACATAAAATAAAATAAAATAAATAAAACCTAAACCTAAAAAATAAACCTAAAAGTGAATAAAAAATAAAACCTGAACCATAAGAAAACAAAAAAAACCTAAACCTAAAATAAAACTAAAATAAATAAAATAAAATAAACATAAATCTAAACTAAAATAAATAAAACTTAAGGCTAGACCTAAATAAACTAAACCTAAACCTAAACCTAAACTAAATAAAATTAAATAAACAAAAAATAAACCTAAACCTATACTAAAATAAACCTAAAATAAAACCTAAAACCTAAACTAATAAAATAAAATAACTAAACTTAACCTAAAAATAAAAAATAAAAAAACCTAAACCTCAAAATAAAATAAAAAATAAACTCAACTAAAAATAATAAACCTAAACCTAAACCTAAAAAAATAAACTAAAATAAAAAAAACCTAAACAAAAAATAAATAAACCTAAAATAAATAAACTAAACTAAATAAAATAAAAAAGTAAACATAAATAAAATTAAAAAAAAATAAATAAACTAAAATAAATAAAAAATAAACTAAATAAATGTAAACCTACCAGTTTACTTAATTTTTCTTTTTTTTAAAAAAAAAACCTAAACCCGAAGCTAACTCTAAACCCTAAAAATCATAAAAACTAAAACCTAGACACTAAACCCTAAACCCTAAACCCTAAACCCTAAACCCTAAATCCTAACCCTAAACCCTTAACCCTAAAACCTACAACCCTAAATAGTAAACCCCAAACCCTAATCTCAAAACCTTAAACCCTAAACCCCAAAACCCTAAACCCTAAACACTAAATCCTAAACCATAAAAACCTAAAAACCTTAACCTAAACTAAATAAAACCTAAAAAATAAAATAAATTTTAAAACCTTTGGAACTGTGATGAGGTTATGCTGGTGGAGGAGAGATCGGGATATGATGGTGGATCCCGCTACTGAGGTGGGAGGTTCTTTTGGGAACTGAAAAAATTGAAGAATGACCAATCCAATCTGTGCTTATGGAACTGTGTCTTTATAATAGAGAAGGTTCTAGTTATCTAGGGTTTTTGATTTGCTCTATGCGTGCTCATTATTGATCTATGTCATCTCTTATGTCTTAGAAAACTTTATGTGTTACTTGGTTGATGAAATAAAAAAAAGAAATATATAATCTGAATTTGTTCTCCATTAAAAAAATAACCAAAAACCCTAAACCCTAAACTAAAACCTCAACCCTAAACCTAAAACCAAAACCCTAAACTGTAAACCCTAAAAACCATAAACCTTAAACCCTAAATGCTAAACATTAAACCATAAACCTTAAACCCTAAAACTCTAAATCAAAAAATAAAACCTAAACCAAAAATAAAAATAAAATAAACATAAACCTAAAATAAAATAAACTAAACTAAAATAAATAAAACCTAAGCCTAAACCTAAACCTAAACCTAAACTAAACAAAATAAAATAATCTAAAATAAACCTAAACATAAACTAAAAAATAAAACCTAAAAATAAACCTAAAATAAAAACCTAAAACCTAAACCTAAAAAAACCTAAAACTAAAAAATAAAATAAAAATAAAACTAAACTAAAAAATAAACATAAACCTAAACCTAAACCTAAAAAAAACTAAAAAAACCTAAACTAAAATAAATAAACCTAAAGTAAATAAACTAAACTAAATAAAAATAAAAATAATATAAACTAAAATAAATAAAAAAATAAACTAAATAAACTAAACAAATGTTTATCGATTAATTCTTTTTTTAAATAAAAAAAAACCCTAAACCCTAAACCCGATACCCTAAATCATAAACCCTAAACCCTAAACTAAACCTTAAACCCTAAACCTAAATAAACCCTAAACTAAACCCTAAAACCCTAAACCTAAACCCTAAACCCTCAACCCTAAAAAACCCTAAAGCAAACTAAAACCCTAAACTAACTCTAAACCCTAAACCCTAATGCTAAAACCAAACCCTAACCTAAAGTAACTAAATAAATTAATAATAGGCCTGAGCCACAGGCCCACTGGTGCTGGAGTGTGCTGGGCTACTGGGGCCCTGAGCCAGCAAGAGCCACTGGGGCATTAAGGCTTAGGCTAAGGTAAAGACCTAAAGAGATGGGATAATGAGTAAAGGCTTAGATAAAGTAAGATAAGATGAAGAGTAAGACCTAGGCGTAAGACTAAGATAAGATAAGATAGGAATCATTAAAGAGGCCAAGGGAGGCTTGAGATAAGATGATCTGAGATGAGTGAAAGATGGACTAGATAAAGAGAGATGTTGGGATGGGCCTCTGTTTAAGAATAAAAAGAAAAGACCATGAGCTGCGGATAAGACAGGCTGAATACAGGCCACTGAGCTAAAAGGCTAGACCTGGGCCCTGGGCCCTGGGCCACTGAGCCCTGGAGCCCAAGGCCACTGGGCCCTGAGGCCACTGGGCCCTAAGGCCCTAAGGCCCTGGGCCCTGGATGGAGCCAGAGGCCTGGGCCACTGAATGTACAGGCCCCAGGCTTGAAAGGCATGGAATACCACGAGAGGCTAAAGACCTGAGCCCTAGGCTAGGTAAGACCTAAGATATAGAATAAGATCTGGAATAAAGATAAAGATGAAAGGAAACTAAGGCCTGAAGCTAGGCCTAAAGATGAAAGATAATAGTAATGTGAGCTAAAGATAGATAGATGGCAGCTGAGTTAAGGAATGAGGCCTAATAAAGACTAGATAAGATAAAGTGGGATGAGATAAAGATAAAGATGCCTAAGATAAAGGTATATTAAGATCTGGAAGTAAAGAGCTAGGCACAGAAAGGCCCCATAGGCCACTGAGCTAAGATAGGCCACTGGGCTAGGCCTTGCAGGCCCTAGGCCCCAGAGCCAAGGATAGGTGGGCCTAAAGATGAGATCTTGAGCCTAAATGATAATAGGCTTCTAATGGGCCACTGAGTAAATTGGCCCTAATAACCTGAGGTAGAGCCAAAGAGGACCCTGAAACCAAGAAGTAGGCCCGGGATATATCTGGGCACATTTAAAGAGGCCTAGAGCCAAGAACCACTAAATGGCTATTTAGATAAGATAAATCTAAACTGGGCCAGTAAAAATAAAATAAAATTAAACCTGACTAAAATAAGATGATAAAATGAATGATTAAAATAATGACTAGATAATACTTAGAACCTAATAATGCAAACTAATCTAAAGAAAATAAAATCATAAATAGATAAAGATAAATAATAAAAAATAAACCTAAATAAAAATAAAAAACCATGAAAAAAATAAAATAAAATATAAAATAAATAAATAAAATAAACTAAACTAGGCTAAAGATAAAATAACTTAAAAAAGATAATAACTATGACCTAAATAAATAAAAGATTAAAATAAACTAAAAAAATGAGCCTGAACTATCTAAAATAAACCTAAAATAAAACTAAAAACCTAAAATGAATTAAAAGAAAAAAAATAAAAAAATCTAAAATCTTAAGTTAAAAATAAAAAATAACCAACTTCTAAAAATAAATAAAATAAAACTCAAATAACTAAACCTTAAACCAAAAAATAAAAATAAAATAAAAAAAAACCTAAACAAAATCATACCTAAAATAAATAAACTAAACTAAATAAAATAAAGTAAACATAAATAAAAATTAAAAATAATAAACTAAAATAAATAAAATAAACTAAAATAAATGTAAACTATTGCTTTTTTCTAAAACCTACCGACTGACTCTAAACCCTAAAAATCCTAACTAACACGACCTACCCTACCTCCCTGACCCTCCCTAAATCTTAACTAACCCTTGACCTAAACCTCAACTAAACCCAACTAATCTCAAACCTTCCACCCCAAACCTAAACTAAATCTACCATAAAAACCAAACCTAACTAAATAAACCTAAATAAAATAAATTTTAAACCTTTGGAGAGTGAGAGGTTATGTTAGGTGGGGAGCGGAGAGAGATCAGGGATATGATGGTAGATCTGCTACTGGGAGGTAAGTTCTTTTGGGAACTGAAAAAATTGAAGAATGACCAATCGAATCTAGTGCTTATGGGCGTGTCTTTACAATAGAGAAGGTTCACAGTTATCTAAGGTTTTTGATTTGCTCTATGCGTGCTCATTATTGATCTATGTCATCTCTTATGTCTTAGAAAACTTTATGTGTTACTTGGTTGATGAAATAAAAAAAAGAAATATATAATCTGAATTTGTTCTCCATTAAAAAATAATAAAAACCCTAAACCTAAACTAAAACCTCAACCCTAAACCTAAAACCAAAACCCAAAATAAACCCTAAAACCATAAACCTTAAACCTAAACATTAAAAAACCTTAAACCCTAAAACTCTAAATCAAAAATAAAACCTACCAAAATAAAAATAAAATAAACATAAACCTAAAATAAAATAAAATACTAAAATAAAATAAAACCTAAGCCTAAAATAAACCTAAACCTAAATAAACAAAATAAAATAATTAAAAATAAACCTAAACATAAACTAAAAATAAAACCTAAAATAAACCTAAAATAAAACAAACCTAAAAAAAAAATCCTAAAACTAAAAAAATAAAATAAAATAAAACTAAACTAAAAATAAACATAAAACTAAACCTAAACCTAAAAAAAACTAAAAAACCTAAACTAAAATAAATAAAAAGTAAATAAACTAAAATAAAATAAAAAATAAATATAAACTAAAATAAATAAAAAATAAACTAAATAAATAAAAACAAAATAACTGTTTAACTTAATTCTTTTATAAAAAAACCCTAAACCACCCAAAACCATAAGCCCCAAACCCTAAACATCAACCTTAAACCCTACCAATAACTAAACTAATACCCTGACCTAACCCCAAACCCTGACCCTAAAACCCACAAGCCTAAACTCTAAACCCTAAACTAACTCTAAACCCTAACCACAATGTTAAAACCCAAACTAAAGTAACTAAATTAATAATATAAATGTAAACCTAAGAAAAAAAATAAACCTAAACCTAAGAATGGAGCCTTGAGACAAGAACATCAAGCAATAGCTAGATCTGGCTGGGAGGAGATGATTATTATAGTGGAGGTGGGTGATTTGGAGGTGCTAGTGGATATGGAGGTGGTGGTCAGAGCAATGGTGGTTATGGTGGCAGGAGGAGCGACGGAGGTTACAACCATGGTGGTGGTGGAGGGAGAGATCAGGGATATGATGGAGGATCCAGCTACTTGAGAGGCCGGGCTGGTTCATATGGGAACTTGAAAAATTGAAGAATGGTTGATCTAATTTGCTGTATATGGACCAATGTCCTTTGAGTAGTGATGGTTCTAGCTATCTAAGGTTTTTGATTTTCTCTATGCATGCCCATTTTTTATCTATGTCATTGCTTGTGACTTTGAAAACTTGGTTTGTTACTTGGTTGATGAAATTAAAATGATGAAATGTTGAATCTGAATTTTTTCTATTAAAACCAAAATAAAACCCTAAACCCTACTAAATTGAACCTACCTAACCTAACCCTCCTAAACCCACCACTAAACCCTAAACTAAACCTAAACCACCACTAACTAAACACTACCAATAAACCTATGCTAAACCCTACCAAAAAAACTATCCAAACTAAAACCTCCAAACCCTACTAAACCTTCCAACTACCATAAACTAAACCTAAATAAAATAAACCTAAAAAAATGATAAAATCTAAAAATAAAATAATAAAATAAAACATAAACTATAACCTAAACTAAACTTAAAATGAAAATAAAATAAAATAAAACTAAGATTAAATAAAATAATTAGACCTAAACTAAACTAAAAAATAAAAACCTAAAATAAAATAAAAAATTAAACTAAAATAAAAATAAAGAAAATAAAATAAAATGATAAATAAACAAAACCTAAAATAAATGTAAAAATAAAACTTAAAATTAAATAAATAAAATAAAACCTAAACCCTAAATTGAAAAAAAAAACTAAGCCTAAAATAATGATAAAATAAACCAAAACATAAACTAAAATAAGGTAAACTAAAATAAATAAATCCTAAACCTAAACATAAAATAAACTAAACCTAAACCTAAACCCTAAATATAATAAAATAAACTAAAAATAAACCTAAACCTAAATTAAAAAATAGAACCTAAAATAAACCTAAAATAAAAACCTAAAACCTAAACCTAAAGAAATAAAATAAAAACCTAAACCTAAAAATAAAATAAAAAATAAAACCTAAACCTAAAAAATAAAATAAAAATAAAATGAAACTAAAAAATAAAGCTAAAGATAAAGCTAAACATAAAACATAAAATAAAATAAAAAACCCAAACTAAAATAAATTAAACTAAAATAAATAAACTAAACTAAATTAAAATATAATTAAACCTAAATAAAATATTAAATAAACTAAAATAAATAAAATAAACTAAATAAACTAAACCTAAGAGTTTACTTAATTTAAAATACATAAAAAATAAAATAAATAATTAACCTAAACCTAAAACCTTAAACCCTAAAACCCTAAACCCTAAAAAAAAATTCTAAACCCTAAACCCTAAACCTTAAACCTTAAAGCTAAACCCTAAACCCTAACCCTAACCCTAAACCCTAAACCTTAAATCCTAAACCCTAAAACCCTAAACCCTAAACCCTAAATTAGCCTTAAACCCTAAACCCTAAAAACCCCAAACCCTAGAGCTTAAACCCTAAACCTTAAACTGTAAACCCTAAGCGAACCTAAACCCTAAGCTAACCCTAATCCCTAAACACTAAACTCTAAAAACCCTAAACCCTAATGCCTAAACACTAAATCCTAAACCATTAACCCTAAACCCTAACCCTACACCATAAACCCTAAAACCCAAAAAAAAACTCAAACCTAAACCCTAAAAACCTAAAAAAACCTAAAAACATAAACCTATACTAAATAAAACCTAAAAATAAAATAAATAAATAAACCTAAACCTAAATAATATACAAATTAAAATAAAATAAAAACATAAACTAAAATCTAAACCTAAATAAAATTAAAAAATAAGCAAAACAAAAACCTAAAGTCAAATAAAATAAATAAAAAAAGAAACTAAAATAATATAAATAAAAATCTAAACTAAACTAAAAAATAAAATAAATCTAAAAATAAAAAAATTAAATAAAATAAACACTAAACATAATATAGAAATAAAATAAACTTAAATAAAAATAAAAAAATAAAATAAAAACTAAATAGAAACCTAAATCTAAAAAATTAACCTAAAATTAAATAATAAATAAAACATAAACCCTAAACTAAAAAAAAACTAATCCTAAAATAAAAATAAGATAAACAAAATAAAATAAACCTAAACCTAAACTAAAATAAACTAAACTAAAATAAATAAAACCTAAACCTAAACCTTAAGTAAATAAAACCAAAACCTAAACCTAAACTAAATAAAATAAAATAAATTAAAAAAAACCTAAACCTAAACTAAAAAATAAAACCTAAAAATAAACCTAAAATAAAAACCTAAAATCTAAACCTAAAAAAAATAAAATTAAAACCTAAACTAAACATAAAAATAAAAAATATAACCTAAACCTTAAAAATAAAATAAAAATAATACTCAACAAAAAAATAAAGATAAACCTAAAAATAAACTAAAATAAAATACCTAACCTATAATAAATAAACCTAAAATAAATAAACTAAATAAATAAAAATAAAAAATAAACATAAATAAAAATAATAAATAAAATAAACTAAAATAAATAAAAATAAACTGAATGAACCTAAACCTACTTTCTTATTTAATTTAAATGAAAAAAATCACTAATCCATAAGCTAATCCTAAACCCTAAACCCTAAACCCTAAACGAACCATAAAAATCCTAAACCCTGAAAACCTAAACCTAAGCTAAATAAAACCTAAAAATAAAATATATAAAAAAAACCTAAGCCTAAATAAAATAAAATAAAATAAAAACCTGAACCTAAACCTAAACCTAATCTTAAAAATAAAGTAAATTAAACTAATAAAAATAAACTAAAATAAAATAAATAAAACCTAAAAAACTAAAAATAAAATAAGGGATAAAAAAACTAAATAAAATAAACTAAATGAAAATAAAATAAAATAAACTTAAAATAAAATAAAATAAAAACTAAATAAAAACCTAAACCTAAAAATAAACCTAAAAATAAATAAAATATAAAACTTAAACCCTAAACCCAAAAAAAAAAAACATAAACCTAAAATAAAATAAATAAACCTAAACCTTAAGTAATAAAAACCTAAACCTAAACCTAAACTAAATAAAATAAAATAAAATAAAAAAAAACCTAAACCTAAACTAAATAATAAAATTTAAAATAAACTAAAAAATGTGAAACCTAAACCTAAAAAATAAACTAAAAACCTAAACCTACACTTAAAAAATAAAAGTAAAACCTAAACCTTAATAATAAAATAAAAATAATGCTCAATGGAAAAATAAACCTAAAATTAAAAAATAAACTAAAATAAAAAACTTAAACTAAAATAAATAAACCTAAATAAATAAACTAAAATAAATAAAAATAAAAATAAACATAAATATAAATAAAAAATAAAATAAACTAAAATAAATAAAAAATAACTAAATAAACCTAAACCTACTGGTTTACTTAATTTAAAAGAAAAAAAAACCCCTAAATCTTAAGCTAACCCTAAACCCAAAACCCAAAACCTAAAACCGTAAACCCTTAACCATAAAAACCCTAAAGCCTAAAGCCTTAACACTAAACCCTAAACCCTATACCCTATACCCTAACCGTGAACCCTAAAACCCTAAACCCTAAAAACCTAAAAGCCTAAACCTAAGCTAAATAAAACCAAAAAAAATGAAATATATAAAAAACCTAAGCCTAAATAAAATAAAATTAAATTAAAACCTAAACTTAAAGCTAAAAATAAAACAAATTAAACTAGTAAAAATAAGTTAAAATAAAAAAAATGAAAACCTAAACAAAACTAAAAACTAAAATAAACCTAAGCATAAAAACCTAAATGAAATAAAAACTATACGTAAAGTAAAAATAAAATAAACTTAAAATAAAATAAAATAAAAAACTAAATAAAAACCTAAACCTAAAAAATAAACCTAAATATAAAACTTATAAATAAATAAAAAATAAAACTTAAACTGTAAACTAAAAAAACCTAAACCTAAAATAAAAATAAAATATACCTAAACCTAAACTAAATTAAACTAAACTAAGATAAATAAAACCTAAAGCTAAACTTAAAATAAACTAAACCTAAACCTAAACTTAAACTTAAAATAAACTAAACCTAAACCTAAACTTAAACTAAATAAAATAAAATAACCTAAAAATAAACATAAACCTAAACTAAAAAATAAAACCTAAAAATAAATCTAAAATAGAAACCTTAAATCTAAACCTGAAAAAATAAACTAAAAACCTAAACCTAAACTTAAAAATAAAAATAAATCCTAATCCTAAAAAATAAATAAAAATAAAATTCAACTAAAAAGTAAACCTAAACCTAAAAAATAAACTAAAATAAAAAACCTAAACTAAAATAAATAAACCTAAAATAAATAAACTAAACTAAATAAAATAAAAAATAAAATAAACTTAAATAAATAAGAACTAAACTAAATAAACTAAATTAGCATAAACCTACCAGTTTGCTTAATTGAAAGAAAAAAAAACCATAAACCATAAATCTTAAACCCCAAACCATAAAACTACAACCCTAAACCTACAACCCTAAACTCTAAATCCTAAAAAACCTTAAATCCTAGACCATAAACCCTATAAGAAAAAACCCTAAACCATAAACCCTAAACCCTAAACCCTAACCCTAAGCCCTAAATGCTAAAACCCAAACCCTAACCTAAAGTAACTAAATAAGTAAAAAGAAATACCTAAACCGTAAAACTTAATAAACCTAAACCCTAAGAATGGCGTAACCATTAGGGTGAACATCACCATCAACCGTGCTCGCCTAGATTTAATGGGAGTGGCGGTGGTCAGAGGTGGTCAGAACTGGAGGTGCCGGTGGATATGGATGTGGTGTCTGAGTAGTGGTGGTTATGGAGGGAGGAGCGATGGAGGTTACAACTGGTGGTGATAGAGAGAGATCGATATGATGGTGGATCCCGCCACCACAAGGTGAATGAAAATAAAAAAGAATGACCGATCTAATCTATTGCTTATGGAATTGTGACTTTACAATAGAGATGGTTCTAATTATCTAGGGTTTTTGATTTACTCTATGTGTGCTCATTTTTTATCTATGTGTTTGCTTATGTCTTAGAAAACTTGGTGTGTTACTTGGTTGATGAAATCAAAAAGAAGAAATGTTGAATATAAATTTATTCTCTGTTAAAAAAAAAGGAAAACCCTAAACCTTAAACTAAAACTTGAACCCTAAAACCCTAAACCCTAAACCCTAAACCATAAACCATAAAACCTAAACCATAAACCATAAAACCTAAACCCTAAACCCTAAACCCTAAACTCCAAATGCTAAACCCTAAACCTTAAGACCTCAACTAACCCTAAACCCTAAACCCTAAATCATAAACAATAAAAGCTAAAAATCTAAATCTAAACAAAATAAAACCTAAAAATAAAATAAATATAAAAATAAAATAAAAAAAAACCTAAACTAAAACATAAAACTAAACCTAAACCTCAAAAGTAAAATAAAAAAACAAAACTAAACTAAAATAAAATAAATAAAACCTAAACTAAACTAAAAAATAAAAAACCTAAATAAAATAAAACTAAACTTAAAATCAAAATAAAAAAAACTTAAAATAAAAACTAAATAAAGCCTAAACCTAAATAAAATAAACCTAAAAATATAACCGAAAAAGAAATAAAAAATAAAGCCTAAACCCTAAACTAAAAAAAAAAAAAAACTAAACTAAGAATGAAAATAAAATAGACCTAAACTAAAATAAACTAAACAATAAATAAAACCTACTCCTAAACCTAAAATAAAGTAAACCTAAACCTTAACCTAAACCTTAAATAAAATAAAATAAACTAAAAATAAAATAAAATTAAAACTAAACTAAAAAATAAACCAAAACCTAAAAAATAAACTTAAATAAATAAACATAAAATAAATAAACTAAACTAAACAAAAATATAAATAAACCTCAATGAAAATAAAAAATAAAATAAACTAAAATAAAATAAAATTAAACTAAATAAACCTAAACCTATGAGTTTACTTAATTAAAAAAAAAACCTAACCCTAACCCTCTACCTTAAACCCTAAAACTAACCATAAACACTAAACCTACAACCCTAAACCCTAAACTCTAAACCCTAAACCCTAAACCCCAAACCCAATGCCCTAAACCCAAAACCCAGAAAACCTAAAAATAAAAAAAAATAAAAAATCTAAAACTAAAAAAATAAAATAAAATAAAAAGCTGAAATAAAACCTTAACCTAAACCTAAACCTAAACTTAAAAACTAAAATAAAATAAAAAATAAAAAAACTAAAATTAAAAAATAAAACATAAACTAAACAAAATAAAATAAAATAAACCTAAGAATAAAACTGAATATAATAAAAGTTAAACGTAAAATAAAAAAATAAACCTAAAATAAAATAAAATAAAATAAAAATTAATTAAAACCCAAACCTAGAAATAAAAACTAAAAATAAATAAAAAATAAAACCTAAACCCTAAACTAAAATAAAAACTAAACCTAAAATTAAAATAAAATAAAATAAAAAATTAACCTAAACCTAAACTAAAATAAACTAAATTGAAATAAATTAAACCTAAACCTAAACCTAAAATAAACTAAATCTAAACCTAAACCTAAACTAAATAAAATAAAATAAACTAAAAGTAAACCTAAACTACAAAATAAGACCTAAAAATAAACCTAACATAAAAACCTAAAACCTAAACCTAAAAAATAAAAATAAAAACCTAAACCTAAAAATAAAAAATAAAACCTAAACAAAAAAATTATAATAAAAATAAAACTAAACTAAAAAATAAACCTAAACACAAACATAAAAAAATAAGTAAAATAAAACTAAAACCAAATAAATAAAAATAAATAAACTGCTAAATAAAATAAAATAAACCTAAATAAAAATGAAAAATAAAATAAACTAAAATAAATAAAAAATAAACTAAATAAACTAAATAACCCTAAACATTTCGGTTTACTTAATTTAAAAAAAAAATATAAACCTAAATCCTAAACCCTAAACACTAAACCCTAATCCTAAACTAAATCATAACCCTAAACTAACCTAAACCTAAACTAAACCCTAAACCTAAACCCAAAACTAACCTAAACAACAAACTATAAACCTAAACTAAAACCTAAACCCTAACCCTAACCTAAACTAAAACTAAACCCTAAACCCTAAACCCTAAACCCTAAAACCATAAACCTTAAACCCTAAACCCTAAATGAACTTTAAACCTAAACCCTAAAGCCTAAATCTTAAACCCTAAACTAACCCTAAAACCCTAAACCCAAAACCTAAACCTAAAACCTAAAAATATAGACCTAAACTAAATAAAACTAAATAATAAAATAAATAAATAATTAATTAAATTAAATTAAATGAAAATTAAAACTAAAACTTAAATAAACATAAACTTAAAAATAAAATATATAAATAAGAATAAACTAAAATAAAATAAATAAAAACCTAAACTAAATAAAAGAATAAAATAAACCAAAGAATTAAAAACCTAAAGAAAATAAAAATTAAATAAACTTAAAATAAACTAAAATAAAAAACTAAATAAAAACCTCAACCTGAAAAGTAAACTTTAAAATAAAACCTAAAAGTAAATATAAAATAAAACTTAAACCCTAAGCTAAAAAAAACCTAAACCTAAAACAAAAATAAAAAATAAAATAAAATAAACCTAAACATAAACTAAAATAAATAAAACCTAAACCTAAACCTAAAATAAACTAGATCTAAACCTAAACCTAAACATAAACTAAATAAAATAAACTAAACTAAAAATAAACCTAAACCTAAACTAATAAATAAAACCTAAACCTAAACTAATAAATAAAACCTAAAAATAAACCTAAAATAAAAACCTAAAACCTAAAGATATAGAAATAAAATAAACCTAAACCAAAACCTAAAAAATAAAATAAACCTAAACCTAAATAATAAAATAAAATAAAACTCAACTAAAAATAAACCAAACCTAAAAAAACTAAAATAAAACCAAAACTAAAGTAAATAAACCTAAAATAAATATACTAAAATAATTAAAATAAAAATAAACCTAAATAAAATAAAATAAAATAAACTCAAATAAATAAAAAAATAAACAAAATAAACTTAAACCTACAATTTACTTTATTTAAAAAAACTAAACCCTAAATCCTAAACCCTAAACCCTAAACCCTAACCTACAACCCTAAACCTATAACCCTAAACCCTAAACCCTAAACCATAAAACCTTAAACCCTAAACCCTAAACCCTAAACCCTATTCACCTAAACCCTAAACCCTAAACTTTAAATCATAAGTCCTAAACCCTAAAACCTACAACCTTAAACCCTAAACCCTAAAGTAACCCTAAACCCTAAAGTAACCATAAACCATAAGAATGGGCAAAACCTTGATGACAGCAACATCACCATCAACTAGGCTCAATCTAGATTTGGCGGTGAAGGCAAAGGTGGAGGTGGTAATTATCATAGTGGTGGTGGGGGATGGAGGTGGTGGATATGGAGTGGTGGTTGAGGGAGGTTATGGAGGCAAAGTGAGGTTGCAAAAGGGTGGTGGGAGAGGAGAGATCGGGTATATGATGATCCCACTATTGAGGGGGGGGGTTCGATGGAAACTAGAGAAACTAGATGGCGATCCAATCCGCTTATGAAATAGTGTCTTTACAAGAACGGTCCTACTTATCTAAGTTTTCTAATTTTCTATGGGTGTTAATCTATGTCATCACTTGTTTAGAAAACTTGGGTGCTACTTGATGAAATCAAAAAGAAGAAATATTGAATCAATTTGTTCTATGTCAAAAAAATCTTAAAAAACTAAACTAAACTAAACCTAAACCCAAACCTAAATTAAACCTAAACTAAACCTAAACTTAAACCCTAAACCTAAAACCTAAACTAAACCCTAAACCTAAAACCTAAACCCTAAACCCTAAACCTAAACCCTAAACCCTAAAACCATAATCCATAAACTCTAAAATTGATAACCCTAAACCATAAACCATAAACTGCAAACCCTAAATCCTAAACTAACCCTAAACCTTAAACCCTAAACTAACCCTAAACCCTAAACCCTAAATTAACTCTAAACCCTAAACCCTAAACTAACCCTAACCCTAAACCCTAAACTTTGAATAAAGATGTCATTAGGAGTAGATCTAAAGAATGAACTAATCCAAACATAGTTATTGTAGCTAAAGAAAATGACTTCAAGAGACTTTCCATTGACTATTAGATTTGAATACCCTAAACCCTAACCCTAAATCATATTATAATACCATATATTATAGTGTAATGTAGCATCATATATGTGAGCATGTAGTGATGTGTTTTTTGATGTTTTAAGATGTTTTGAAATGTTTTAGTATGTTATGGTATTGTGCCCTATAGTCTGTTTATTATAAATCATAAAAATATTGATTTAATAAATTAGATAATGAAATTTGTTAAATTTGAAGTGGGGATTAGGTTGTAGTACCAAAGGTGTGCTATGCCATATGTACTCTAATAAGTAAGATTTTATGTTCAAAATAAATATTATATGTTGTAGCATTGTATAGCATCATATATCATAATATATTATTCTGCACATTTTAAATTCTTTTAGTATTTTGCAATCATGCAGTTGAGCATAAACTAGAATTATTTATAAAAATGTAGATTTAGACTTTAAAATGGTGGAATTTGGCCAAATTCATAATAAGTAGAGCATGGCATCATAATATATTATTTCAATTTAAAATATGTAAGTATAATGACTAAAATATATAGTTTTTTATTATTTAAACTAATTTAATGATTTTTTATCTTATGCAATCCCTTGTGATGTGATATACAATATAATAAAATATAATATGTTATAGTGTATTATAATATAAGATGGCATAACATAGTGTAGTGTCATGCATTATAGCATACTATTGTGTATAACTGCTTGTTGTTTAGCATATTTTAGTTTGGTATTGTATGAAGTAGTAGAGTTTGTACTAGTATAAATCATAAAAATTCTAATTTATAGGCTAAGATGATGGGATTTTACCAAATTTAAGGTAAGCTTTAAGGAACATCATCGGGGGTGTGCTATGGTGTGTCATTTAATCAAAAGAATGGAATTTTGCATCCAAAATAAATGTTCATTGTTCAACCAGATTTTATAATTTTTTTTCTTCAAGTGATTCATTTTAAAGTGTAATGTAAGATAATATATTATATGAAATCATACTAAAATATAATGTACATAACAATATAACTTCACATATATATGAATGTGGCAGTGTGTTACTAAATGTTATTATACATTTTAGTATGTTTTACTTTTGTTATAATACATTGGGTCAAAACTCACAAAAATGTTAATTTGAAGGTTGAGATGAAAATTTGGCCAAATTCATAGCACACACCGAAGCAACACCAAAATTATGCTATTTTGTACATTTCTAATAAAATAACAATTTTACATCCAAAATGAACATTATTCATATTTTGAAAAAAATTTGTTATTTAATCCTTTTAAGTGATTCTAATGAGGTGTAGTGTTAGATAATATATTATATTATAGCAAATTGTAATATAACATCATATATTATAATATAATATAGTGTGTTAATTCATGGAATAATATGTTTAGCATGATATTGTATAGTTAGTTTGAGCTTGCACCATCACAAATCATAAAATGTTGATTACATCGTTAAGATGATGTAATTTAAATGAATACATTATTAGGCTTTTGGTTGAAGTATTAAAGGTGTGCATAAGAGAATAAATAAGATTTGAAGAGAATTCTATGTCAAGGACATGGAGGGAGATTCACTAGGGGAACACACATGCATTGGACATGACATGCGAGGGGTCTATGTCGAGGGCATAGAAGAAGAAAATCTATTGGGCATAAAGTTTGAATTTGATTTGATTATATGATTTTTGGAAAAAAAGATCTACTAGGGATAAGAATCTATAATCCACTATGGATTAAGATCAATTGACTTTAATTTATTATGTTTTAATTGATGTGGAGGCATTTGCTAGAGATATGGGCTCAAGTCTCAGGGATCGGGTTTATGAACCTTCCACTAGGGAAGCAAGTTCCTATCACGGGATTGGGATTTGAGTTTGATTTCATAGATTTGTTTGGGGATGTATCCACGGAATAAGAGTTTGGTTGGATTTCTTTGATTTAGACTATATGGGGAGTTGGTTTAATTTGGCTCCACTAGGGAGGTTGTTTTTGAATTTGATTTATTTGCTTGACTTATTTATATGATTTGGGGCTCCATTAGGAAAATTAGATTGGGTTTAATTTAGTTTGAGTTAATAGACCCCATCGCAGTAATTAATTGAGAAGGGGCTATATTAGCTTTGACTTTTCTCATGATTATAAATCCAAAGGGATAGTCTACAGGCTATGGGGTAGAGCTAGCTAACTTAAGGGGTTTCAGTAAAAAGACAATGCTAGGAAGAAGACATAGCAGACTCACATCTTCTAAAGTGATGAACAACCTCTAGGGTGACCTGTTGAATGCATAACAAATCAAATCTGACCTAGGGTGACTATGAGTGAATGCCGTTGGGGACTTATGTCAACTCAAAAGTAGTCAGGATTAATTTTATCTTAATTTCATGTGATTTGATATGGTTTGTTTGGTTTAATTTGATTTTGAATTGAGGGCATATTCATTAGGGATATAAGCTCAGTCAAATTTGATAGATTTATTTTATGGACCATGTTGGTGTGCGATGGACCCACTAAGAAGGGGCTATATCAAACTTATCCTATCTTAGATTTACAAATCCAAAGGGATAGTCTACTGGCTATGGGGTAGAGCTAGCCAACCTAAGGGATTTATTTTCAGTGTGCAATGGTTGTGCTAGGAAGAAGGCATAGTAGACTTACATCTTTTAAAGTAGGGTAAAACTGCTGGGGTGACCTATTGGTAGCACAACAAATCAAACCTTACTTAGGAGTGACTACTAAGTGAATGCAGCTGGGGACTTATATCAACTCAAGGGTAGTCAATAATTTCTATAAAGAGTTTTATTGCCTAAAAGATAGGATGCTTGCTTGGAAAAAGGTATTGCTAGGGGTGTCCTCCTAATCCACAAGTGAATATATATTTTGTTTATATGTTTGCATGGACCATATTGGTGTGTAAGAGATCACACTAAGAAAGGGCTATGTTGGCATTGACCTATCTCATATTTATTAGACAAACGAAAGAATCTGCACATCCACAGGGGTGGTTACTAGGAAAGGGGAACTGTCCAATCTAATAGTAACTCAGGTAGTGTCTAAATTAGGTCACAAAGGACCTGATCCAAATATAATGCCCACAGGGGAGGTGCTACCAGAGGCATTATCCTGAGCCATGGAAAAGAAAGCCTATAGGTGTACGGTGGCCAACTCAGGAAGAAAGAATAGCAGACTTGCATCTGCCATGAGTGGTGTATCCTGAGGTGTGAGAACCAACCAACCTAAAGTGTATTTATCAATATGAGTGGTGTTTCTGTCAGTATAGTGAGAACCAACCAGCTAAGGTGCTCGTTAGTGTGTAATGATTAATCTGGAAATAAAGCGTGTAGGCTTACAACTTTCTAAGAAGAATTGATCAGATAGTACATCTAGATGACACACTAGCAGGATAGTATGTCAGCCTGACCTAGAGCAGCTACTGAGTGAGTGTCACTGGGGATGTTATCTCAACTTAGAGTTGCCTGAGATAAAAGATATCTATTTATTTTATATGTTTGTGTGTAGTTTGTGTTTGTATTATGTCAATGAATGATAAGACGTTGCTCGGGTTCTTTACACCTACCCAAAACACATCATGATGGATTTGTAAATAAGAACACTTTTAACATGGAAGAGATTGAATTCAAAATGGAATTTTCATTGATGATAATTATTTTCAAACATGATTTATAATTTTTTTTAAGTAGAGCCCATTGATTAGAAGCATTGAGCACTCTCTCGTATGATTAATAAGCTGATAATATCCTACTTGGTAGGCATTCTTTATGGCAAAAGGACCTTCCCAAGTGGGTTAAAACTTGCCTCCCATCTTACGATAGGAAATAATCGATCTCCTTAGAACTAAAATAAGCTCTCCTACTTGAAAAGCTCTAGGATGGACCAACTTATTGTGAGCTTGAATTATTTTAGCTTTGTACAACTTGAGGTTTCAGCATGACCGCAGCCATCTCTCCTCCAAATCTTTGAGCTCTTTTAACCGCAACTTGGTGTTCTGCTCTGTTGTGATCTAGCTACCCACAGCTATCCTAAGTGATGGGAGTTAGACTTCTAATGGTAGAACAACTTCAAACCCATACACTAAGGAGAAAGGAGTAGACTGAGTTAGAGTTCTATATGTGGTGTGGTAAGCCCACAAGGCTTCAACTAAGTGCTCATGCCACTGTTGCTTGTTGTTTTTGAGGGTCTTCTTCAGTATTTGGATGAGAGTTTTGTTGAAGGCTTCTCCTAAGCCAATTTCCCTCAGGTAGTTGATGGTAAATTTTCTCCAATCTATGTTGTGTCTCTAGCCAAAGTTGTTGATCTTTGTACTCTCGAATGCAATAACATATCAGATATAATTCATTAAGGCACTCTGAACCTATATATGATATGGTTCCTAAAAAATTAGAGCACATGCTGAGATGTGACATCTCTAAATTGAATCACCTTCAACCATTTAGAAAAGTCCCTAGTAGTAGCTAAGATAAACTGATAATCCTTAAAAGAAGGAGGATCAATCGAACCCACTATGTAGGTACCCCAACACTTGAATGGCCATGAGGCCAATGTAGGATGTAGAATGTTGTGTGGTTGGTGTAGGACCACACCGTGTATTTGACATTGGTGGCATCACCATGCCATATCCATGTAATGTTTAATCATCGAAGGCCAGTAGCATCTAGTCTCTTCATCTTGGCTTTCATCTTCAGACCGAATTGGTTGGCTTCACATAATCCTGAGTGTACCTCAATCAGGATCTTACGGGCTTCATGCTAATCTAAATAACATAACCACATATGATAAAAGGATAGCCAGTATAAGACACCATCCACAAGCATAGGAAAGTACTCTCTGCTTCATCTGATGGACTTGGGACTTCTCTTAAGTAGTTTGCATTTATTTAGGTAATCCATGAATTATTGACTCCAATCTAACTTCTCATCCTTCTTGGCAATGGCAACCTTCCCTTCAAGAGAGAACATTTTGATGAGTTTAATATCACTAAGGGATAAGACTTGTCTATTTTAGACCTTTATTGATATGAACTCATCCTTCGAACATGCCAACTCCTTGGCAAGCTTGGCTAAAGCATATGCTACGGCATTTTCTCTCGAGGAAACTTTTAAATAGTAACCTCAAAGATTTGGGGCAACAACTCCATGGTGTAATTATGGTAGTGATGGAGCTTTGGCTTTATAACCTTATAGAACCCAATGATTTGGTTGATAACCAGCTGAGAATCCTCAAAGATGATGATGTTCTGGATGCTTAAAGTAATGACTAACTCTAGACCAGCAATCAGAGCCTCATATTCAGCTTCATTATTGGTACAAGGATTGGACAGATGATATGAGAATCTGATCACATCACAGCCCGGAGTTAAGAGAACTATTCCTACACTTGCCTTTCTTGGAATAGTAAATTGTGGTTCTTCTCCTCTTTGAGAGGAAGTCGCACCTTCAAAGTACAACTCTTAGCGGTGAATGCTAGTATCAACTAAATTCATGATTTGTTCATCGGGGAGATCATCACTAAGCAGAGAGTCAGCAGGAAGTGGGGTGTGCTACTAAGATATCTTCTAGCGCTTGTCCTTTCACCGCACGGAGGGGTACAAAGGTAATGTTAAACTATGAGAAGATCATGGACCATCATGCCAACCATCCAGATAGCATCGACCATGTCATGAGATACTACAGTGGATTAATCATAAAGATTAAGTTCACCTTATAAGGAAGCATGTAGTGCTGTAGCTTTCAGGATGCAAAGATTAAAGCTAGGAAATGATTCTAGATGAGACTACCCTTCTAAGTTTAACCTTTTCACACTTAAAAAAATTCCTAACCCTAAAGCCTATCTAAGCATACCACACAAACCTTATATGGCACACACATTAGGATAAATCACCACTTCTAGTCCTATGTTAAGGCAGTGTATGGCTTGATGTTTGTTTTTATTTTGTGATGTAATGTTTCAATATGTATGTTAGAGTGTATGTGCCTAGAATGAATGGTAGGATGGTTTATTCTAATCATTATCTTCTGTAGGGATTGTGCTTAAGGGGTGCTTTAATAAAAATGTAATTGCTTTTACTGTGTATGTCGCTTATACCTTAAGCATGATCCAAAATGGGCTAGGTGGACTTGGTTACCCATGTATGGGGTGTTAAGTCCAATTTGTTTATATACATGCTTAGAAATGTGTGGTTTGTTAAGCTAATCTCAATTTTGCAGGTTTTAATTAGATTTACTTTTTCTCTTTTCATGTACCTTTGCAATTAGGATTTTGAAATGATTATTATGGGGATTAGGATGAGCATTGGTTATAAGTCCATGCCTTATGTACCATGTGAAGCCTTTGGAGCATCCACCTTACAACCATCCAAAAGAAGGAACCAAAGAAGAAAGAAGAAAAGGAGTAAGAAGAAAAGAAGAATAAAGAAATGAAGCTTGAAGACCCCCATAATAATGAATTCCTTGTTTAATTGTACTTAATTCATTTGTAATCTGGGTTTTATAAAAGTAAAGCTCGGCTACCCAATTTGTTTTTTAGGTTTGTGCGGTGGTGCCCAACCACAAATGACCTTTCATTCTTTTGCGTTAGCTTTATAAAATATGTGATGTTTTTCTTAGCTTATGCATTAAGATGACATGTTTTCATACTTTCATCCTTGCTCTGATGTATGGCTTGGATGACAATTAGGCTCTTAGAGAAAAATAAATCTTCTACCAAATTAATCAACTCAAAATTAAAAAATAAGCAACTCATAACCTCACATAAATCCTAAGCTAAAAATCATGATAAAAGAAATAGCAACCCCTTAGATGGATGAGTATTTCTCTTACAACATCAAGCATAACATCTTGTTTTACTCTTGATTGGAGGGCTTTGATATTTGCTAAAGAAACTGGGCTTGACCTTTGAGAGCCATGGTGGAAACACACCTCCTCCCTTCTCGTTGATTTTGGTAAATAATTTTAGTTCTCATGCATTAAGCATATTAATCCTATAAGCCTGAGTCAAATGATTGTCCAAACATGAAAATAACATGTAATATGATTTGCATTAGATTTAGGTCATTTAAAGCATGCCCTTACATGATCTAGTCTCTTTAGGGAGTGAGGTTAAGGACTTAATCTCTTTATAAATAAATAATAGCCTAGCTATCTTGCATAAAGCATATGACTTGCCTACATGAATTTAAAATCATAGGAGAAGTCAGTTGGTGGCCACTCCTAGACAGTTGTAAGTCTAAGAAGTTGGGAGGTTTTTCCTCTCTTGAGGAGGCAAACTGACTACCCATTTTTTTCCTTAAATTTATGACGTGCTTTTAGCCCTCACCAAAACTCCCTAGATTTAGGTTCTTAGGTTGCTTCTCCCTTCTATGGGTCATAAGCATAAATCCTCACATCTTAGCCATTTCCATAACCTTGTATTGTGGAATTATGAGCCCTAAACTTATAATAAAAATTCAACTCAAACAAATAATTCCCCTCAATTTCAAAAATGTAAAGCCCAACCATAGGATAGTTTGGGATGTTTACTAGGCTTCCTAGTATCCTAAACTTCCCCCACTCATCTCCATTTGGCTTTGATAAGAACTCCCTCCTCATAATCGATCCCACTTGATTTTTGAAAATTAAACTAATCGATTGATAGTCCTACCTATTGAAATCTTTGGAGACAACGATCAATTACCTTAATCGAGAGTATTCCTAAGGAATCCCCTTTCCTTAAGATGTAATTAACTATGGGGGCTTGCCCTTATAGGGAATTTAACAAACTTGGTTTAAAATAAACCCTACTTTACTTTCCCATGTAAAGTAGGGTAAGAATCTATGGTACATATGTAGACCCATAGTCTTTAGGAGTCCTTATTGAGGTGAATAGGTCCATCGTAGGGTGGTGAATTCCATCTTTCGAGATAGTAGACCTCTCCTCAATCTCATACTTGATCACCCTAATAAGAACATCTATGGATCTACATGGTGTCTCGACCAAAATGGCATGTATTTTTGTTTTTATTTATCCTCTTCAAGAGGATAGATGAAAGCGAGAATATTTCACCACACTTCCTAAATTCATATCTAAGCCTAGAAAAATCTGAAAAATATGAAATAAATTGCATTAAAAATATAATTGAACATAGAATATTCTAAAATTGATTTTAATTGATTTTGAATGGTTCTTTTCTTTGAATTTGGGCTTTATTGGTAATGTTATTTTATTATTACCCCTAATTACCCATTCCAAAGCTTCTTGTGTATGATTAGTGGATGACCTACCTCCCTAATTTTCTTGGGATTTATTGGTGGCTTAATTAGAGGAACTGCTAACTCATTCCTTAATTACTCCTTTAATATAATTAGGCTTAATTAAGGGTATAATTAGTGGTTTAGCCCTATGATTGATTCAATTAAGATTTTATTAAGTGAATATAAGGTTTATGGAATAATTTTGAGATACTTTCCTTAAGATATTCCCTAAACCCCCATTTCTTCCTTAATCCATCTTTAATTAAGGATTTATTAATTAATTACCCCCTTAATTAATTTCATAAAATTCTAAAACTTTCCAGAACTTAATTAATCTATCTTGGGCAGATGTTTTAGTGTCCAAGAGCCTAAGTATAAATAATAAAATTAAAATCCAACTCATATGTGTGAGGGGGGTTATGAAAGTACTTAAGTTAAACCCCTTAGTTTAATTAATCATTAATCATGAGCCAAATGCATTAGGCCCTCTTTTTACTAGGTGCATTGCTAATTTAAATTCCTTGTGTAGTTTATGTCATCTCATTAGCTCATAATTATTTGATTAACTATGCTAAGGTGGTATATAAGTAATTAACACACTTAATTCATACCTTAACCTAATCATAAATATAATATGGATCTAATCATATAAAAATTGAATTTAAATATCATACACATGTGGGAATGTGTTAGGAAGAGCAAACTTGCCTCACATTTCTCAAATTAAATCAAACTCTAAACAAAATCAAACCATCTTTAAAAATAACTTGATTTGCTTTAAGCTCTCTTATTTTATCAGATTATCTTTAGAAATTAATTAGGGTGGATAAATTTACATTGCTTTTATCACTTCATTTCATTCCTATCATTCTAAATGTTTATGTCATATGGATTTCATGCATTCATGATTTTCAAAAATAAAATTAAAATGAAAATGTTTTCCTTATGTCAAATTGCATGTTTTTTGGCTAAAGTAAAAATTTGAATGGCCATTATCACTATTAAATTCCAAATTATTTTCAAAAAAAATATGAATCAATTACCAAAACTGAAAGTGTGTTACTTATTTGTTTATTATAAGTTTTCATTTGAATATAAAAATGTGTCTTATGTTTGCTTCCTTTCTTTTCTCTTAACATGGATTTGAATAAGATTTGCAAAGTGTATAGTTCATTTAAAGAACATAACACTTGCTCAATTCTACTCTTATCCCCTTCCATGTTATAACCTAAGAAGGATTTTCATATTCACACATATAAATTTCATAAACAAATTAAACAATCAAGTATAACTTTTTGCATCCTTTCTTTTCCATTCATTTCTTTTGTACATATGCTTGTATTTAAGGAAAGTGGTATATTAGTCTAAACAACCCCAGGGTTGCAAGGCTTTAAGTAGACCTAAGTAGGTCTTGTAACTACATACACTAACAATGGCACCATTCTATGCCTTTCAAACATTCATGTGTGCATGTGAAAATTGGATAAGAAACTCCCCTTTTCTAAATGAAAATCATGCATCATAAGCATTCAAATTTTCTTAAGTAACTCATTTAGCATTCATCATAAAGTGTAAACATTCCAATTTGATGTGTATAGATATAGAATTCATCCATGTGCATGTTATACATGTTGGGAAAGAAATCAAGTGATGTGTGTTTTGTGATATTAACTCACTTAATCTTAAAATACTTTTCTTTTGAACATATTTGTTTAGAGTTGATCTAAACATAAGATTAATTAAAACACATAATAAAATATTAACTAAATAAAACTAAAATATGAATCTACTTTAAAAATTACTTAAGGTAGGGACAGAAAGTGAAGTCTTTTTCTTCTCTTTCCCTCTCTTTACAACCTAGTAATTAATTATAGGATTCACTTGAACCTAATTAAAACACAAAATAAAATCAACCCAAGACAACTAAACAACTTAAATGAAACCCCCCTCTATGTTAAACACTCTTTACACTTAGAAAACTCTAACTTAAAGCCAGGCTAAGCATACCACACAAACATTAAAAGCACACACATAGGCTAAGTCACCACTTCTAGCTAATCTTGGTAAGTCCAATATACATGCTTGGGATTTGTATGATTTGTTTTAGCTAATCTCTATTTTACAGGTGTTAGTTAGATTTTTATTTTTCCTTTTTCATGTAGTTTTTGGAAATTAGGATTTTGAAATTATTGTTATGGGGATTAGGATGAGCATTGGTCATAAGATCTCATACTATGTACCATGTGAAGCCTCTGGAGCATCCACATTCCAACCATCCAAAAGAAGGAACCAAAGAAGAAAGAAGAAAGAAGAAAAGAAGAATGAAGAAATGAAACTTGAAGGTTACCGTAATATGAATTTTCTTACTTGATTTTAAATTAATTTATTTGTAATCCATGTTGTATAAGGGTAGAGCTCGGTTACCTAATTTGTTTTCAGGTTTATGCGGTGGTCCCCGATCATAAATGGTCTCTTATTCTTTTGTGTTAGCTTTATAAATTGATTCATGATTTTTTTAGCTTGTGCATTAAAATGGAATAATTTTCCTAGTTTCTTCCTTACTTGATGTATGCCTTGGATGACAATTAGGATCTTAGGGAAAAATAAATCTTTTACCAAATTAATCAACTCAAAAGTAAAAATAAATAACTCATAACCTCACTTAAAGCCTAAGTTAAAATTCAAGATAAAATAATTAGCAACCCCTTAGATGGATGAGTATTTCTTTTATAATATCATGCACAAAAGCATCTTATTTCACTCTTGCTTGGAGGGCTTCTACCTTAGCCAAAGAAAGTTGGCTTGACCTTTGAGAGCCATCGTGGAAACACACCTCCTCCCTTCTTGCTAATTTTGTCCAATAATCTTACTTCACATGCATTAAGCATATGAATCCTATTAGCTTGAGTCAAATTGATTGTCCAAAAATGAAAATAATATGTAATATGTTTTGCATTAGATCTAGGTCATTTTTCATGCCCTTACATGATCTAGTCTCTTAGAGAGTGAGTTTAAGAACTTAGACTCTTTCTAAATAAATAATAACTTAGCTATCTTCCATAAAACATATGACTTGGGTACATGAATTTAAAATTGTAGGAGGAGTTACTTGGCAGCCACCCGAGTTGTAAGTCTAAGTAGTCGGTGGTTTACTCTCTCTCTTGTGGAGGTAAACCATATACCCATTTTGCCTTAGATTTAGGTCTGTTTGGCCTCAAAACTCCCTAGCTTTAGTTTGAGCTTACTCTCCCCTTTGTGGACCATAAGTATAAATCCTCAACTCCTAGGCATTTCCACAATCTTGTGTTGTGGAATCATAAGCCCTAAATTTCTAATGAAAAATTCAACTCGAAGAAATTAAATTAATTTAAAAAATGTAAAGCCCAACCATGGGATAGTTTGATATTCTCGTTAGGTTTCCTAGCATCGTGAGCATCTCCTACTTATCTTCATTTGGCTTCGATAATACCTTTCTCTCTTTGATCAATCCCATTTGATCTTCCAAAATAAACTAATCGATTGATAGTCCTACCTATTGCAATCTTTAAAGACAACAATCATTTACCTTAATCGAGAGTATTCCTAAGGAATCCCCTTCCTTAGGATGTAATTAACTATAGGGGCTTGCCCCCATAAAGAACTTAATGAACCTGATTTAAAATAAACCCTACTTTACTTTTCCATGTAAAGCATAGGAAGAATCTCTGGTACACATGCAGACCCATTGTACTTAAGGAGTCCTTATTCAGGAGATTAGGTCCATTGTAGGGTAGTGACTTCTATCTTTTGAGATAATATAGTTCTCCTCAATGTCTTACTCGATCACCTTATTAAGAACATCTATGGATCTATGTGGTGTCCAAATGCATAAAAAAATAAAGTATATTTTTATCTTTATTTTATCCCGTATAGAGTGAAGATGGAAGTATACATTTCTTTTAAAGAAATTGAAAATTTTTCACCATATATTTTTCTATTGACTCCGCTGGGGAGGGTTCCTCTCTCCATCTTTGGTAAATGATCATTGTCTCTAAGTATCGATAGTGGATTTGTACCTTTGTATGAATCCAAGACTATCTTTCTTTTCATTGGCACTTAGCTTATTTCATCCTTAAGTCAAGTTTGCCAACATCTTTGGGTTTTAGGACCTCACCCTGTGTTGGTCTTAAAACCCCATTTTTCTCCAATGGGTAAAAAAATTCTAATAAAAAGAAAATATTTAAAGGCTTTCTCATTATCATTTCTATGATATGGAAACGTTCATTCTAAAATAATAAAGACAAAATAAAGCCTTTATAAAAATCTTGCTTTTCAAAAAGCACTCTTTGAAAAATGCACATAATAAAATATTTTTGCACAAACATTTTCCTAAATCATTTTCATCTAACAATCTTTATGATTGTTATATGTAAGATTATCTTAACAAAAATAAAATTCTAACAATCACATTTCCTATAAAGCACAAATGAGTTCCTTCATTCAATTCATTTTAGGTGAAGACTTCATTTTCAAAAGTAAGATTCCAATAATCACATTTTCTAAAAAGCACAAATGAGCTTCTTTCAATTCATTTTAGTGAAGACCTCATTTTCAAAGATAAAATTTCAACAATCATGTTTTCAAAAGCACAAAATTTGAACATAAGTTTATCCATTCAATACATTCAAATATGTTGAATGGATGTTGCATCTTCAAACAAAAAACTTTACAACTTTGAAATTCCATTCACACATTCCACATGTGTTAAGTTGAAAATTTCACCTTTCCAAACAAAATCAAAATAAATTTTTCAAAAGAACATGTGAAACCTCTCCATTCAATTGAAGATGTTTCATTCTCACAAAATCAAAAAAATAAATTGTTCAAAAGCACATATAAAAATCTCCATTCAATATACCCAAATTTATTGAATGAAGATTTCATTCAAAATAAAATGACATCGCTTTGAAATCCCACTTAATAAATTCCATATATGATTAAGTTGAGATCTCCTCTTTCAAAAAATTGATTTCCATCTCACATACATGTTGACCTCATTTTAGAACTCAACCCCTCCATATTAGACATAAAACTTCTCTTAGACTTTAAGAGTTCCTTAGTCTTAAGACACATCTAGTGATTAGGTGGACACTCAACCTAGCCCTTAATATTTAGAAGAGTTAGCCATAGGAATAGGTCATGCCTTAGGGGTGTTAGGAAAATTTTCCTACCCTTAGCTGGAACCACTCCTCGCCTTCCTTCCTTCAAGTCAAACTCCAAATAAATCTTATTTGATTTTCTCCAAACTCAAATCAATGCCACGTGATTGAGATCCATGATTAAAACCCATGAATGAAATTCCAAATTCTAAATCTTTCTTAAGTCCTTAATCTTCTCTAAAGGACTAAATCATGATCAAATCAATTCAAACTCATGAAGTTTTCTCATAACTCATTTATATTCTCATTTATATTCACATACATAAATGAAATATAAATTCAAATCAATCAAACTAAATCCAAAATTCAAATTCCCATTTCAAAATCAATTTTTTAAAATCCTTAATTTCCCTCTTAAGGACTTATCCAAAATCACCTTCAAATCAATTCAAACTCATGAGATTTTCTCATAACTCATTCATATTCTCATTTATATTCACATATATAAATGAAATATATTCAAATCAATCAAACTAAACTCAAAACTCAAATCCAAAACTCCAAAATTTCTAAATCCTTTAAATTTCCTCTTAAGGATTTAGCTTTACATCATGATCAAATCACTTCAAATTCATGAAATTTTCTCATGACTCATTTATATTCTCATTTATATTCACATATATAAATGAAATATAAATTCAAATCAATCAAACTAAACTCAAAATCAAATCCAAAACTCCAAAATTTCCTAAGTCCTTTAAATTTCCTATTGAAAGACTTAGCCTAAAACATGATCAAATCATTCCAAATTCATGAAATTTTCTCATGATCTATTTATATTCTCATTTATATTCACATATATAAATGAAATATAAATTTAAACAATCAAAACCAATTCCAAAAATGAAACTCAAATCCATTCAAAATCCAACCTAAGCCTCACAAGTCAAAATCTTGGATTTTCTTCAAGATTCAATTAATCCTTCAATCATGAATCCAAATTTAAATACAAACTTCAATCACTAAACCAAAACTCAATTCAAAAATTAAGCTAAAATATATTCATGTTCTTCCTTTGAATATGAATTTGTCAAATAAATCAAAACCCAATTGAATTCAAACCACTTGCAAATAGATTTATATTTCAATCATAAGTCCATATACAAGTTCAATCAAACTCAAATCAAGCTTTGACCAAGCCATTTGACCCATTAGGCTCACTTGACCCAAAGTGACCTTAAGTACCCCTTATGAGCCAAATTTTAATCCAAACCAAATTGGATTGAATCAAACTGACCTATGCCTCTCATCAGGATCAATCAATCAAATTAGGTCAAACCAAGTCAAACCTAATGGTTGACTAAGTCAACACTTAGCCAAAATGAAACATAACATAGCGAAAATGCACCATAGTCCAAATTGACTGAAACCAATGATCTAAGTTCATTCATGAACTATGTTTGAACGTGACCAAGTCAACATTTGAGCCTAACCTAGCCTAATTGGCCACATGACCCAAGTTAACCCAACTTGACCTAAAAAGTCAAAATGTCAAAACTTGATCTAAGCCAAATTGATTGAAACAAATGGGTCAAGTTCATTCCAAATCACTTGTTGAACTTGACCAAAGCCTCAATTGGCCAACTAGACCTAACCTAGCCCAATTGACCTTGAACCTCACTTGACCGAAAGGGTTATGTTGAGCAAAATTTAAACTTAACCAAAATTGATTGGAAACAAAGATACCAATCCACTTCATATGACTAACCAAATCTAAACCTACCCATGACCTAGCTCAAATAGGTCAAATGGGTCAAATTAACTTGACCCATTTGACCTAAATGAAGTCATATGAACCAAATTCAAACCTAAACCAAATTGAATAAAACCAAAGCCACCAAAACATTTCAAATGGTCATATGAACTTGACCCAACCCTTAGTTTGACCCAGTTTGACCAATTGGTCAACTTGACCCAAGTTGTGGGTCAACATGAGCTAAACCATACCAAATGAACTCCAAATATAATGAAACTTGGCCAAACCTATTTTCTCAACATACCCAACATATCCAAATTCAAAATTAGCCAAATGATCATTATACACCTAGGACATAGAACAAATTTTGGTCAAATCCTCTTCATACCTACTTGATACTCTCCTAATAAGTCAAGTAAACCATATGGATGGGGTGCACCCAACCCAATGGGTTGGGTCAACCCAACTTGACCCAAGGACAAAACCGAGCACATGGCTCAAATTGGCCACATGGGAATCATGCTCCCACTCAATTTGAGCACATGGGGAGTTACCATTCCACTCCCTAGCCCAACCAACCATGTGCAAGCCTCTAATAGATCAAACAACCCACTGCCTCAGGTCAATTGGATCAAAATGGAAAGTGAAGCTTTGACCTTCCGATTGCCTAAGGGGGAGACATACTCCCCCTAATTCACTTCAATTCCAATAGAGCCTAATTCGATTGAAGCATAGGAAGCCAGAGGAGCCATTTGAGGGCCTTCCCAAGCTTCTTAGAGAGAGTTAGAATTTTCCATTTCTCGCTTTCCCTTAAGAAAAAATAAGGGAGCTCCAAGGGTTTTCCAACTTTTTGCACACACCAAACCAAGTCAATTCCCCTTGCACACTCCCTCAGGGGAACAAGTCGAGCTTGCCCAACCTCTCTCCCAAGCTCCAAAGCTAAGGGAAGATCCACTTCAATTAAAATTAAGCTCATTAGGAGGAGGAGTTGGTCCATAGAACTATCCACTCAACCTCAAGAGCTAAAACTTTCACCAAAGCTTTGTCTCAACCAGTCGAAGCTCCTCCAAGAGAATTGAGTACCGGTGATCACCTCCGATGAGGTATGACATATTTTGACCATTGAACTCAATGTGGTGTGGAGCTTTGTGAAAGAAATTTTGATCCCATGAAATTTTGACCATTAGATGTGCTTTCCATTAGGTTTAGATGGTGTGGGTTGAGTTTCAATCCAATCTGAGCTCGATCGAGCTCAAATCTTTCCATTAAAAGTGGACGGTCTCCATTATTCTTTAGGGAAGAATAAAGATGATCTTCGGCCATCCATCCATTCATTTTGGATGGAAGATCGAGATTAAATCACATTTTATATCTTACTTTATCCCCTAAATCGAGGATTAAATCCTAGCTGTTCAATCCTTCATTAAACAAAGAAGGAAAAAGTGCATAGCACCGCCGCCATGCGATGCTACGATATGATGTTTGAGTGGCCACTCAAAGGACAACGTGTGTAAAGCACGGCTGAGTCAGCTGCATGCATGGCGTGTTGTAGGATTAGGGAATTAATTAAGGTTTAAATAATTTTAATTAATCCTCTAAACTTCTAAAATTCATATATCTTTAAAGAAAAATCAAAAAAATATGAGGTAATTTCCATTGAAAGATAATTCAATCTAGAATATTCTAAAATTGGTTTTGATGGATTTTGAATATTGTCTTTCTCTGATTTTAGGTTTTATTGGAAATTGTAATTTGCTAATGACTCCATAGTTATTCCATTGATTTATCTCAAACTTCTTGAGTGTATTTTGGTGGATGACTTCTGCCTCTCCTAATTTTTTAGAATTTATTGTTAGCTTAATTGGGGAAATTGCTAATTCAATTTCTAATAACCCTCTTAATGTAATTAAAGATAATTAAGGGTTTGATTAGTGGTTTAATATATTGTTGAAGTTGATTAAGGTTATATTCAGTGAATGGGAGGATTTGGAAATAATTTTGTGGCATTTCCCCTTAGCTATTCCTTAAACCCCTTTCTCTTTCTTAATCCTCTCTTAATTAAGGGCTAATTCACTAATTACCCTCTTAATTAATTTCATAAAATTCTAAAACTTTTTAGAACTTAATTAATTTACTTTTGGTAGATGCTTAGGTGTTCAAGTGCCTAAGTTCAATTAAGGAAATCAAAACTCAAATCATATGTGTGAGGGGTATTTTAAAATTACTTAAGTTAAACCCCTTAGCTTAATAAATCATTAATCATGAGTCAAATTGCATTAGACCCCTTTCTTCCCAGGTGCATTGCAAATTAAAATTCTTTGTGAGATTTTATGTCATCCCATTGTCTCATAATTATTTTATTAACTATGCTAAGGTGGTGTAGGTAAGGGATAATTAACATGTTTAATTCTTACCTTAACCTAATCAAAATATAAAATGAATCTAATCATCTAAAAATTGAACAAAATGTCAAACATATGTGGGAATGGGTTAGTAATAGCAAACTCAATTCATATTTTAAAACTAAATCAAATTCAAAATCATATTAAATAAACTTTGATTTATTTTAAGCTTTCTTATTTCATAAGATTGTCTTTAGGATTTAATTGAAGTAAATGTGTTTACATGATTTCATTACTTTAGTTCTTCCCCAACATGCTAAATATGTGTGTAATATGGTTTCATACATCCATACTTTTCAAAAATCAAATTTAAAATGAAAATGTTTCCTTTATGTCAAATTGCATGTGTTGGCTAAAGTAAGAATATGAGTGGCTATTATCACTATTAAATTCAAATTATTTTCAAAAATATGGATCAATTATCAAAATTGAAAGTGTGTTACTTATATCTTACTTATGAGTTTGCATGTGAGTAAATTACAAGAATGTACTTCTTGTAGGTTTTCCTTCTCTTCTCTTTTAGTATAGTTTTGAATAGGATTTGGCAAGGTGTATGGCTCATTTGAAAAGAACCTAACACTTTCCTAATTCCATATCCTATTCATTCCTATACCATCACTTAAGAAGGATACCTATGCTTGCACATATAAATTATATAAACAAAAATAAATCAATCAACACTAACTTTTGCATTCTTTCTATTCCATTCATTTCTTTTGTACATATGCTTGTATTTAAGGAAAGTGGTATATTAGTCTCGACAACCCTGAGGTTACAAGGCTTTAAGTAACCGTAAGTAGGTCTTGTACCTTACACCTTTGGTTTACAATGGCATCATACTCACTTATGCCTTTCATGCATTCATGTGTGCATGTGAAAGTTGGATAAAAAACCCCTTTTTTACTTAATGAAAAATCATGCATCATAAAATTTCAAATTTTCTTAAGTAAATTACTTAGCATGCATCATAGAGTGTGCTAAATATTCCCATTTTCATGTATAAATATGTTTAGGACTCATTCATATGCATGTTATACATGTTGGGAAAGAAGTGAAGTGATGTATATTTTGTTAATTTAGTTCATTTTACTTAATCTTAAAATGCCTTTATTTTTGAATAGATTTGTTTAGAGTTCATCTAAACATAGGTTCTATTAAAACAGTTAATTAAAACATTCACTAAACAAAACAAAAATATGAATCCATTTTAGAAATTATTTAGGTTAGGGAAGGAAAGAGAAGTTCTCTTCTCTTTCCCTCCGTTTATAACTTAGTAATTTATTGTAGGATTCACTTAAACCCAATTAAAATATAAAATAAAATCAATCCAAAATAACTAAATTAATTAAATGAAATCCTCCTCTAAGTTGAATAAGCTTCACAGTTAGAAAATTCTAAACTTAAAGCCATAGCTAAGCACACCACACAAACCTCTAAAGCACACACATTAGGCTAAGCCACCACTTCTAGCTTTAGGTTAGGGCGGTGCAGGATTTTAAGATTACTTTCATTTTGAGATATATGTTTTAGTCTGGATGTTAGGGTGAATATGCATAGAATGAATGGCAGGGTGATCTTAGTCTAACCATTATCTTCTGTAGGGGATTGTGCTTAAGGGGCACTGTAATAAATAAAAATATAAATGATTTTCTTTGCGGTGCTTATACCCTAAGCATGATCCAATAGGCGTGGACTTAATCACCCATGTGTGGGTGTTAAGTCCAATATACATGTTTGGGATTTAGTGGTTTGTTTAGCTAACCTTTATTTTATAGGTGGTAGCTAGATTTACTTTTCCTTTTCATGTAATTTTTGCATTTAGGATTTCAGAATGATTGTTATGGGGATTAGGATGAGCATTGGTCATAAGATCTCATCTTATGCACCATGTGTGAAACCTTTGAGTATCCACATTCCAACCATCCAAAAGAAGGAATCAAGAAGAAGAAAGAAGAAAGAAAGAAAAAAGAAAAGAAGAATGAAGGAGTGAAGTTTGAATACCCCATAACAATGAGTTCCTTGCTTAATTGTATGTAATTTATTTGTAATCCATGTTGTATAAGGGTAGAGCTAGCAATTTGTTTTGGGTTGGTGTGGTGGTACCATAATGGCCTCTTATTCTTTTGCGATTAGCTTTATAAATTGATTGATGATTTGGTTAGCTTGTGCATTAAGTGGCATCCTTTTCCTAATTTCTTCCTTATTTTATGTATTGCATGGATGTGGATTAGGCTCTTAGGAAAAAATAAATCTTCTACCAAATCTAATAATTCAAAACTAAAATTGAAGAACTCATAACCTCACCTAAAGGTTAGGCTAAAAATTAAGATAAAAGAATTAGCAACCCTTAAGTTGGATGAGTACTTCTTTTATAACATCATGCACAAATGCATATTATTTTCACTCTTAATTGGAGAGCTTCCACCTTTGCCAATGAAACTTGGCTTGACCTTTGAGAGCCATGGTGGAAACACACCTCCTCCCTTCTCACTGATTTTGGCCAATAATCTTTTTTCTCATGCATTAGGCATATTAATCCTATTAGCCTGAGTCAAAATGATTGTCCAAAAATAAAAATAAAAATGAAATCTAAATTACATTAGATTCAAGTCATTTAAAGCATGCACTTACATGATCTAGTACTTTTAGGGAGTGAGTTTAAGGACTTAGTCTCTTTCTAAATGAATAACAACCTAGCTATCTTGCATAAAGCATATGACTTGCCTACATGAATTTAAAATCATAGGAGGAGTTATTTGGTAGCAACCCCCAAGCGGCGGTAAGTCCAAGCAGTCGGGTGGTTTATCCTCTCTTGTTGAGGCAAACCAAAAGCCTACTTTCACTTTAGATTTAAATTGTGCTTTTGGCTCCTACCAAAGCTCCCTAGATTTAGGTTTTGAGGTTGCTTCTCCCCTTTGTGGGCCATAAGCCTAAATCCTCAGCTCTTAGGAATTTCAATCATCTTCTATTGTGAAATCATAAGCCTTAAATTTCTAATGAAAAATTCAAGTCAAATAAATTAAATCAATTTCAAAAATTTAAAGCCCAACTTCAGGATAGTTTAAGCTATTCGCTAGGTTTCCTACCATCGTGGGCATCTCCTACTTATCTTCCTTTGGCTTTGATAATAACTTCCTCTCCTTGATCAATCCCTTTTGTTCTTCCAAAATAAACTAATCGATTAATAGTCCTATGTATTAAAATATTTGGAGACAAAGATCATTTACCTTAATCAAGAGTATTCCTAAGGGTTCTCATTCTTTAGGATGCAATTAACTATGGGGGCTTTCCCCTGTAGGAACTTAAAGAACCTGGTTTAAAATAAACCTTACTTAACATTTTCATGTAAAGTAGGAGAAGAATCTTTGGTACATATGCAGACCCATTGTCCTTAGGAGTCCTTGTTGAAGTGATTAGGTCCATTGTAGGGTGGTGACTTCTATCTTTTGAGGTAGTACACCTCTCCTCAATGTCGTACCCAATCTCCCTCAATAAAAACATCTATAAATCTGCGTGGTGTCCCAACTAAAGGCGTATATTTCTATTTTCATTTATCCTCTCCCAGAAAGGATAGATGAAGGTAAGAAATATTTTACCATAGATTTTTCTAGCGACTCGGCTAGGGATTGTTCCTCTCTCCATCTTTGGTAAATAATCATTGTCTTCGAGTCTAGATAGTGGGTTTGTACTTTGGTATGAATTTTAAAGTATTTTTCTTTCCATTAGCATTTAGCTTATTTCATTCTTAAGTTAAGCTAGCCAACATCTTTAGGTTTTAGGACCTCACCCCGTGTTGGTCTGAAATCCCCCGTTGGGTTCTCCAATGGATAAAAATAAAAAGATCTAAATAAAAGAAACCATTTACAAACATCCTCCTTATCGTTTTTATGATAAGGAAAGGTTTATTCTAAAATAATAAAGACAAAATAAATTTTTCATAAAAATCTTGCCTTTCAAAAAGTACTCTTTCAAAAAATGCACATAATAAAATATTTTCCACAAAATTTTCTTAAATCACCCTCATCTAACAATTTTCATAATTTTTATATGTAGGAATCTTCAAAAATAAAATAAACAATTTTTTCCAAAAGTACAAATGAACATCTTCCTTCAATTCTTTTTGATGAAGATTTCATTTTCAAAATAAAATGAACAATCATCTTTCCAAAAGTTAAAATCAAAATAAAAAATAAAACTTTCAAAAAGCACACATGAACCTTGCCATTCAATACACCAACACCTATTGAATGAGAGTTTCATCTTAAAAAAAAACTAATTTTTTCAAAAGCATATGTGAACATCTTCATTCAATATACCCAAATTTATTGAATGAATATTTCATTTCAATTAAAATAATATCATTTGGAAATCCCACTTAAACATATCCTATGATTAAGTTGGAATTCCCTCTTTCAAAAGCAATAATCACACACAAAATAAAATATTCACATTTGCAAAAATTAGATTGACTTCCATTTCTACATACCCAAATTTGTTGAATGGAAGTCTTCTTTTCAAAAATCAAAACTTAACAATCATATTTTCCAAATTTAAACACATTTGGAACTTTATTTAGCATACTCAAATTTCTAAGTGAAGTCTCCAAATTCAAAACCAAAATTTTCAAACACATTTGGAACTTCATTTAGCATACTCAAATTTGCTAAGTGAAGTCTCCAAATTCAAAACCAAAAATTTTTAAACACATTTGGAACATCGTTTAGTATACTCAAATTTTCTAAGTGAAGTCTCCAAATTCAAAACCAAAAATTTTCAAACATATTTGGAACTTCATTTACCATACTCAAATTTGCTAAGTAAAGTCTCTAAATTCAAAAAAAAAATCTCAAGCACCTTTTGAACTTCATTCTTTAGCATACCAAATTTGCACTAAAGAAATTTCCATTTTCAAAGCCAAATAAAAATAATAATTTTAACACATCTTTTGGAATTACATTTAATATACTCAAATTGCTAAATGAAATTTCCATTTCACAAAATTAAATGGAACTTCATCTTTGGCATACCATATTTGCTAAAGTAAAGTCTCCACTTTCAATCAAAAACAAATCAAAATCAAAAGGAAACACATTAGGATTTCCCTAGCATACCCAAATTCGCTAAGGATTCTAGTTTTACAAAAATCAAAATATCCAAAGACAAATGAAACACTTTAGGATCTTCTTAGAATACTCAAAATTTCTATGAATCCAATTTTCAAAAAGATCTTTCAAAAACACACTTGGATTCTTCACTTAGCATACCTAAATTTGCTAAGTGGGAATTCCATTTTTCAAAATCAAACAACAATTAACAAAAATAAAATAAACAACTTTTTTTAAACACTTCACTTAGCATACCCAAATTTGCTAAGTAAAACTCTAAATCAATAAGCAAAACCAATTGACCCTTACTTTAACATACACAAATTTGTTAAAGGAAAGGGTCATCAAATCAAAATATAATTTCAAACATGAACCTATGGAAACATCCTTCTAAAAATATTTGAATCCATCTTTCCACATACCCAAATTTGTTGAGTTAAATTCATATTAAAATTCCTCTTTTCAATCAAATTTTAAATCTTCTCTAATCCATTTGAACCCACTTAACACTTCCAAGATGTTGTATGTGGGTTCAAATTTTTAATTCAAATTCAAAAATCAACAAAAATAGAAATCTGATCCAAGCTCATTTCCTAAATTTGTAGATTCTTAGCATCAATACATCTACAGTTTAGTCTTTCAATTTTTGTAATTGATTTGAAATGGCTCACATTCACTTTCCTCATGACATGGACTTGGCCTTGGACCGGAATTTCCCCATTGGATCATACCTTATCCATTTTAGGTGGATTTGAGGGAGTGAGGATAACATGTAAGGGCATTCCCCTCAGTAGTATGGGGCTGTGGTGGTCGTCTGGCGGTCATCCATATTCGTTTAGATATATCTACTCATTGAAGAGGAAAGCAGTGGCAGTCTCACCAGCTTTAGTAGTGATAGTGATAGCGCCTGCGCACCCCATGGTTTCCCGTGTTACCCCAGTGAGGGCTAGCGCACAGTCTTTGGCACCCTTTAAGGGTAAGCTCCTCGGATTTCAGAGATTGCCTCCCTAGCCTTTGAGGTTGGGTCTAGTTCTCACTCTACTCATCCTACCAGGACACAAAGTAGAAATAAAAATTGCATGATCAAGCAGTATCATACTAGATTTCCAGGGAGATGGAGGTCCGTAATTGAGTGGAGAGGTACCTACTTTAATCACCTGTGACAGTTTCATCCTCTCTATAGGTCAAATAGATAGGATGAAGGGAGGATTCATACTTCACCTCCACTAATGGTTCAACATCAGCCCTCAGCTACTTAGAGTAGGAGGTTGTATGTCGGCCTCCAATCAATCTTGCGCCAAGTTGGTGGAGCTTATGGATGTTCAGAGTCCAGAGCTCAATTTGATTTAAGATCCATCATCCCCTGCAGCATGGGAAAACATATTCGATGGGAGAGGGCTAGAGGCCCATGTTCATATTACCATAATGAGGCGAAGGTTTGATCGTGCACCTTCTATCTTGGTCAACTTTCCTCGGTCGCTACATCGACCATCTTAGCATCCTACTTACTAGGACCGGTCATCACAGGACATCTCTATTATAGAGAGTCGGTGGTGTCTCCACCACCTTCACCCATCTTCCATCACTAGTTCGTTATAACATCTCGGTTCCATCAAAGGCCGAAGGACATATCAGGAGAAGAATACCCCATTGGTGATCTAGAGGATCCTACTCCATCTACCGCCCTCTTGCGGAGGCCGAGCTCTCTGCTGGACCTTCTACCTTAGTGGTGTGGAGGAGTGTGACCCTGAGCATGCGGTCATCCTTCACCAACTCCACGGTTCAGGACATGGAGATGGTGGCATTATGAGAGGTGAGATGATAAAAATAAAAAAAAAACCCTAACCTAAACCTTAAACCATAAAACTAACCATAAACCCTAAACTTTAAACCCTAAACCTACTGACCTAAAACCACAAACCCTAAACCCCAGCTAAACCTGACCCCAAAACTGACTAAACCCAAAACCCTAATCTGACAACCATAAACCCAAACCTAAACTCTAACCTAAACCCTTAAACCACAAACCCTAAATCTAAAATCTAAACCCAACCCCTAAACCTAAAAGTGCCAGTGTTTTAAACCAGGCACGTAAACCCCAAACCTGAGCCAAAAAACCCAAACCCTAAAGCAAACCCTAAACCATGACCCTGGCCAGCCACCTAAACCCTAGGCCCTGGGCCCAGATCCTACTGGGCCCTAAACCATAAACACTAAAACCTAAAACCTGACCTACTAAATAACCTAAAATAAGATAAAATAAATTACTACACATGAAAATAAAATAAAATAAATAAAGCATACAAATAAAAGAAATAAAATAAACCTATGAACCTGGCGTGAATAAATAAAAATACCTAAAATAAACATAAAATAAAATAAAATAAAACTAATTAAAATAACTTAAAAGACCAATAAAAAATAAATAGACATAACCTACTAAAAAAAAACCTCTTAAATAAAATCAAATAATAAACTAAAAGATAAACTAAACTAAAATAAATAAAACCGACCTAAAATCTAAACTACCTTAAACTAAATAAAATAAAATAAACTAAAATAAACCTAAACTAAAGAAATAAACCTAAAAAAATTAAACCCTAAACTAAACCTACAAAATAAAATGAAACCTAAACCTAAAAATAAAATAAAACCTAAACATAAAATAAAATAAAATAAACCAATAAAATCATAAATCTAAATAAACTAAAGATAAAACTGCCTAAACCCAACTCCAACCTAGACTAAACAACCACTACCAACCTAAACACTACCCACTCCCTAACTCTAAACCCCAACATAGCCAGACCTAAACGCTAAACCCAGGCCCTGGGCCCTGACCCACAGACCCTAGCTGGGCCATGACCACCTAAAGAACAAAAAGATAAGGCCTGGGCCCTGGGCCCTGGGCCCCAGACCCCTGGCCTGGGCTAAACCCAAAAGCTGACCTAAACCTAAACTAAATAATGCCAAAACTAAACACTACCCAAAGAAAGATAAAAGAAACAAGCCTAAGAACCCCAAACCTAAACCCTAAACCCTAAAAGCTAAAGATCTAAAGGCTAAATAAGACCTAAAAAAAGATAAAATAATGACCTGACAATAATAAAATAAAAGATAAACATAAACTAAACTAAACCTAAACCTAAAACTTAAAATAAAATAAAAATAAAATAAACTAAAATAAAATAAATAAACCTAAACTAAAATAAAATAACCTAAATAAAATAAAAGTGCTGATAAAATAAAATAAATCAAAATAAAATAATATAAAACTAAATAAAATCTAAACCTAAATAAATAGACCTAAATAAATAATAAATAAACCTAAACCCTAAATTAAAATAAAATAAAACCTAAAATAAAATTAAAATAAACCTAAAGTAACACTAAAATAAACTCAAATAAAAAACCTAAACCTAAACCTATAAATATAAAATAAATTAAAATAAGTAAAAACTAACTAAAATTTAACCTAAAATTAAACCTAAAATAAAAACCTAAACCTAAAAAAAATAAAATAAACACCTAAACCTAAACCAAAATAAAAAAATAAAGCCTAAAACCTAAAATAAAATACTAAACTAAAATACCATAACCTCTAAAGCTAAAAGAAAACTAAAATAAATAAACTAAAACTAAAATAAATAAATCTAAATTAAAACAAATTAAATAAAATAAAATAAAAAATATAAATAATGATAATAATAAAATCAACTACAAAATCTAAATAAACCTACTACCGGTTTTTAATTTAAAATAGTAAAATAAAAATAATAAAATAAAAAACCACTGACCTAAACCTACCTGCCTACACCAACCCTAACACTCCTAATCCACCCTACCCAAATCCACAAGTTATCAGAGCCCTGCTTAAAAAGGCTGAGCCAGGCCCTGATCACTGAGGCCACTGCCCTACCCTGACACTCTCTGGCCCCAATCAAAGTGCTAAACTCCAAAACTGGGCTACTCTGACCAGGCTCTGGGCTAAAGGCCTGGGCCTAAGCCCAGGCTCTAAACCACAAGGCCCTAAAATACTGAGCCTGACTCTAAAACCTTCTGAGCCCTGAGCCACCCCAGGCCCTAGCCCTGATCATAAACCTGATCTGGGCCCTAATTACCACTAGGCTGAAAGGCAGAGATAAGATCTAAAGAAAACTCTAAACCTGGACTAATAAAATAAAAGATCTAAAATAAATAACTAAAATTAAACCTGATAAACCTAAAACTATATAAAATAAAAATACCTAATACCTAAAATAATAATAAAGACAAACTAAACTAATAAATTTAACCTAAGAAAATTAAACTGATAAGAAAAAAACTAAATATAAAATAAAATAAAATAAACCTACAATAAACCTAGATAAAATAAAATAAAACTAAATAAAACCTAAACTTAAAATAAACCTTAAAATAAAAAAAAATAAATAAAATAAACCCTAAACAAAAAAAACTAAATAAAAATAAATAAAATAAACTAAACTTAAACTAAACTAAAACAAATAAAACCTAAACTAAACTAAACTAAATAAACTAAATAAAATAAACTAAACTAAAATAAACCTAAACCTAAACTAAAATAAAACTTAAAATGAACCAAAAATAAAATTTAAAACCTAAACCGGAAAAACCTAAACCTAACCTAAAAATAAAATAAATAAACCAAAAAAAAAATAAAATAAAATAAAACTCAAAAAATAAACCTTAACCAAACTTATACTAAAAATAAATTAAAATAAAAACCTAAACTAAAATAAAAACATAACAAGTAAACTAAACTAAATAAAATAAAAGTAATGCTAAATTAAAATAAAAATAGATAAATAAAATAAAATAAAACATAAATTTAAACTAAATAAATTAAAAAACAAAATAAGATTTTTTAATTTGTTCTCTTAAAAGACCAAAACCAAAAAACCCAGGCTAACACCTGACACTACCACTCACCCCAGAGCTCACAACCCTGAGCCCAGGCTCTAAACTCTCTAAAACCTAAAAACTCTCAACCCCAACCCTAACTAAACCCACCTATCCTGGGCCACACCCTACCCCACCTAAACCCTAAAACTAAAAAGCCTAAACTAAACTTCAATAAACTAAACTAAACCCACCTAAAATAAAATAAAATAAAATTAAACTAAAATAAAATAAAATAAACTAAACTAAACTAAAAATAAAACCTAAATAAAACCTAAAATAAACTAACTAAAATAAATAAAGCCTAAACTTAAACCTAAAATAAAACAAACCTAAAATAAACATAAAATAAAACTTTAAACTAAACCTAAAATAAGATAAAATAAAACCTAAACCTAAACTCAGAAAGCTGAACCTAAAAATAAAATAAAATATAATTAAACTAAAAAATAAAATAAACCTAAAACTAAATCAAAAAAATAAAATAAAATAAAAAACCTAAAATAAAATAAATAAATGTTAAATAAATAAATTAAACTAAATAAAAATAAAAATAAACTAAAATAGAAAAATTAAAATAATCTAAAATAAATAAATAATGAAATAAATAAACCAAAGCTTATGAGTTTACTTAATTTAAAAAAAAATAAAAAAAAAAATAAATAAAATTAAACCCTAAACCCTAAACCCAATGTAAAACCCAAACCCTAAACCCAACCCTAAACCTTAAAACCACAAACCCTAAACCCTAAACCATAAAAACATTAAATCTAAACCCAAACCCCAAACCCACAACCTTACCCACAAAACCTACAACCCACAAAACCTAACCAAACCCTAAACAAAAACCCTAAACCCTAAAAACCTAAAAATATAAACCAAAACTAAAAAAAACCTAAAAATAAAATAAATAAATAAACCTAAAGTAAATAAAATAAAACATAAATTAAAATCAAAACCAAAACCTAAAAATAAAATAAAAAAAAATAAAAAAAAAATAAACTCAAGTAAAATAAATAAAAACCTAAACTAAACTAAAAAATAAAGGGAAATTTACGTACATACCACTCAATTTTTATGCATTTACATATTTCACACCCAAATTTGAATATTTACAAAATAAAATAAAAGGACATAAAAAAAAATAAAATATTTTGATGTAATAATAAAGATTTAAGTGCTATTTAAGTAAATATTCAAGTTTAGATGTGAAATATGTAAATGCATAAATTAAAAATGTATGTAAATAAAATAAAATAAACTTAAAATAAAAACCTAAATAAAAAAAACTAAACATAATAAAAAAATAAAATAAAAGTAAAATAAAATACAATTAAAACTAAATAAAACTTAAACCTAAAAAATAAACCTAAAATAAATAAAATAATAAACCCTAAACAAAAAAAAAACAAACATAAAATAAACTAGATAAAATAAACCTAAAAAACTAAAATAAATGAACCTAAACTAAACCTAAAATAAACTAAAACCTAAACCCTAAACTAAATAAGTTAAAATAAACTAAAGAAACTGCTAAATTAAAAAATAAAAAAATAAACCTAAAATGAAATCCAAAACCTAAAATAATAATAATAAAAAATAAAAATAAAACCTAAACATAAAATATAAATAAAAAATAAAATAAAATAAACATAAACTAAACTAAAAAAAAAACAAAAAAACTAAACTAATTAAATTTTAAATATAACTACTAAATAAAAATAAAAAAACTAATACTTACTGGTTTGATTTTAAAACTTACCACACCCTAAACTCTACCACCCCTAAACCTAACTGACCCTAAACCTGACACCTACCCAAAACTGACTCTAACCCACTAAATAAAAAAAATAAACCTAAAAAATAAAAATAAAACCTAAATAAAAAACCCTAAACTTAAATTAAAATAAAATAAAAAAAATAAAATAAACTAAAATAAAATATAAACTAAAATAAATAAAACTAAACCTAAACTGAGTTAAACTTAAACCTAAACCAAACTAAATAAAGATAAAATAAAAAAAATAAATCTAAACCTAAACTAAAAAATAATGCTAAAATTAACCTAAAATAAAACCTAAAAAACCTAATAAAATAAAATAAAACCTAAACCTGCACCTAAAATAAAAAAATTAAACCTTAACATAAAATAAAATAAAATAAAACTCTAAACCTACTACTAAACCCATAAAATAATTAAAACCTAAACTAAAATAAATAAACCTAAAATAAATAAATAAATAAATAAAAATAAAAATAAACATAAATAAAATAAACTATAAATAAATTAAAATAAACTAAATAAACTAAACCTACTTGGTTCAAAAAACCCTAAACCAGCTAACCCTAATCACAAACCTAAACCCTAAACCCTAACCACACCTAAAAACCCTAAAGCCAAAAGCCCAAACCTAAACCCTAAACCCTAAAAAAATTATAAACCTAAACCTAAAAGAAAATAAAAAAAAAATAAAATATATAAAAAAACTAAACCTAAATAAAATAAAATAAAATAAAACCTAAAAAAACTAAAATAAATATAAACTAAAATAAAATAAATAAAACCTAAACTAAACTAAAAAGAAAATAAACTTTAGAATAAAAAGCCTAAATAAAATAAAAACTGAAGAAAGGATAATTTGATCTACTATGGAACGTTGTTATAATAAAGGATTCAGTTATCTGGTTGATGTGAGCTCATTTTTTGATCTATGTCATCGATCTTAGAAAACATATTGTGTTACTTAGTTTATGAAATCTAAAAGAAGAAATGTTGAATCTGAATTTGCTCTCTATTAAAAAAAGTACAAAGACCATAAACTAAACTAACCCTAAACCCTAAACTAACCCTAAAACCTAAACCCTAAACTAAACAAAAAACTAAACCTAAACACTAAAACCCTAAACCTAAACCCTAAACTAAACCACAAACCCTAAACTACCTAAACAAACCCTCCTACCCTAAACCATAAACTCCACCCACTGAAACCCTAAACCCACACCTAAAACCCAAAAACTAAACCCTGGGCCATAACCCAGGCCACCAATCTTGGGCCCTAAAAACTTAAACCCAAAAACCATACCCACAGGCACTAAACCAAAAGTTGAGGCTGATCTCTAAATAAAGCTAAAATAAAATAAATAAAACCTAAATAAGATAAAAAATATAATAAAATAAAGTATAAACTAAACCCCTAAACTTAAATAAAACTAAAAAATAAAATAAAACTAAACTAAATAAATAAAACATAAACTTTTCTAAAAAATTAAAATCCTAAATAAAAACTAAACCTAAAATAAAATAAACCTAAAATAAAATAAAACTAAGTAAAATCCTAAACTTAAAAAAACCTAAAAATATAAATAAAAGACCTAAACTAAAATAAAATAAAATAAACTTAAACTGAACTAAAATAAATAAATAAAACTTAAAACTAAACTAAACTAAACTAAAGCTAAACTAAAATAAAATAAAATAAAACTAAAAGTAAACCTAAACCTAAAAAATAAAACCTAAAATAAAAACACAAACCTAAACCTAAAAGATAAAATTAAATCTTAAACCTAAACTTAAAAATTAAAATAAAACCTAAAAAAAAAAATAAAAATAAAATTAAACTAAAAATAAACATAAATCTAAACTAAATAAAATAAAGCAATATTAAAACCTAAAATAAAATAAATAAAAAAAAATAAAATAAAATAAATAAAAAAAAATTAAATAATAAAAACCTAAACTATAGTTTATTTATTTAAAAAATTAAGAAAAATAAAATAATAAAAGCCCCAACCCTACCCAACCATAACTCTGAGCATCACCAACCCTAAATGTAACTGACCATCCCTAGCCTACCCTCCACAGATCTAAATCCTGGGCCTAACTAAACCTGAGGCCACAGGCCCTGAACTCTAAACCAAAACACTAACCCTAAATTCTGATGTTCCCTGATCTTACTGACCTAATGGGCCTTACAGCTGATCCACCAGCCCTGGGCCACAAACTGGTGACCATGGGCCCTGGGCCTTATGTCCAAAACTGAATAACCCTAGACCTGAGGCCAAGTGGGCCTAAATGGTAAACCATAAACCTCAGGCTAAACATAAACACTACCTCTACCTCACACCCTGGGCCCTAAGACCCTGGGCCACTACTAAACCCCAAAAGGCTAAATAGATAAACCTAAAAGATATAAAAGATAAAATGTAAACCTAAAATAAAAATAATATAAAATAAAGCCTAAACTTACCAAACCTGGACCTAAAAATAAAATAAAACTAAAAATAAAGAAAATAAAATATATAACTTATGTGAACTATATAATAAACCTTGGAATAAAAACCTATTTAAAATAAAACTAAATTCAAAAAAAAAATAAAATTAACCTAAAATAAACCTCAAATAAAATAAAATAAAAATAAAGATCATGAACCAAAATAAATTATTAAACTTAAACTTAAGAAAACCTAAACCTAAAATAAAATAAAATGAACTAAACCTAAACTAAAGATCTAAACAAAATAAATAAAACCTAGTAAATAAACCTAAACCTAAACCTAAACTAAATAAATAAAATAAAAATAAACCTAAACCTAAAGAAAATAAACCTAAAACTAAAAAAATAAAACCTAAAACTAAACCTAAATTAAAACCTAATAAAACTAAAAACCTATAAACCTAAAAATAAAAAAAAAATAGACCTAAAAAAAATAAAATGAATAACCCACTAAAAAATAAACCTAAACCTAAACTCTAAAGCTAAATAAAATAAACTAAACCTAAAATAAATAAAACTAAAATAAAAATAATCATTAATAAATAAAAAAATAAAATAAACTAAAATAAATAAGTAAACTAAATAAACTAAGTTAAAAACCTACTTGGGTTGCTTAATTAAAAAAACCCAAACCCTAAACCTAAACCTAAACCTAAATCCTAAACCATAAAAACCACCCACCATAAACCCTAAACCAAAATCAAACATCAAACCCTAAACCCTAAACAAACCTTAAACCACTTACACTATATCCTAAACCCTAAAATAAAGTAACAAAGTAAATTAAAAAATAAAACTAAATCATAAAACCTAATAAACCTAAACATAAACATAAATAAGAATGGGTAGAACCTTGACGGTGGAACATCACCATCAACAGGCTCAGATATTGCGATGTAGAGCGGGAGGCGGTGTTATCCTGTGGGTGGGGATCGAGGTGTAGGTGGATTTGGAAGTTGTGGTGAGTGGTGGTCATTGAGGCGGGAGGAGCGATGGAGGTTACGAGTGGTGGTGGAGGGAGAGATCGAGATATGATGGTGGATCCCTTACTTGAGAGGCTAGGTTGGTTCATGGGAATTGGAGAAACTTCGAGCAGTCGATCAGTGGGCTTATAGAATATGTCCTTAGTAGAGATGGTTCTAGTTATCTAGGGTATTTGATTTGCTCTATTTGTGCTCACTTTTTAACTGTCTTTGCCTGTGTCTTAGATAACTTGGTGTGTTACTTGGTTGATGAAATTGAAGAGAAGAAATGTTGAATTTGAATTTATTCTTGATTAAAAAAAAGAAAACTTAAACTAAAAAATAAGCCTAAAATTAAATCCTAAAACCTAAACCTAAAAAAATAAAATAGGAACCCAAACTTAAACCAAAAAATAAAAAATAAAACCTAAACTTAAAAAATAAAATTTAAATATAACTAAACCAAAAAAAACCTAAATCTAAACCTAAAACTAAAAAATAAACTAAATAAAAAACCTAAATTAAAATAAATAAAAAATAAACTAAATAATCCTAAACCTTCTAGTTTATTTAATTTTTTTAAATAAAAAATAAATAAAAAACCCTAACCATAAATGCTAAACCACCTAAACCCTAAACCCACCATATGCCTAAAACCAACCCTAAACCATAAACACTAAACCTAAAACCTAAACCCCAACCCCAACCCTACCACCCAGGCTAAACCCTAAACCCCTAAACCTAAACTAAACTAAATAAATAAATAAATAAAATAAATAAACATAAACCAAAATAAAATAAAATAACACATAAATAACCAAAACCTAAAAATTAATAAAACTAAATTAAAAATAAATAAAATAAACTAAACTAAAATAAAAACCTAAATAAAATAAAATTAAACATAAAATAAAAACTAAAATAAAACCTAAAGCTATAAATAAAACCTAAAGCCTAAAATAAATAAAACCTAAGCTAAACTTAAAATAAACTAAACCTAGACCTGGACTAAATAATATAATAAATTAAAGTTTAAACCTAAAGTAAAAATAAAACCTAAAATAAACCTAAATCTCTAAAAAAAATAAAATAAAATAAACTAAACCTAAAATAAAAAAATAAAACCTTTACCTAAAGATAAACTAAAATAAACCTAAAATAAACTTAAAATTAAAAAAATAAACTAAAATAAAGCAACCTAAAATAAATTAACTAAAATAAAATAAAATAAATGCTAAATAAAATAAAATAAAATAAACTATAAAATGAAAAATAAAACCCTAAAATGACTAATAAACCCTAAACACCACAACAGACCTAAACTCTAAACCCTAAACCACTAAATCCTAAACCCAAACCCATAAAAATCCTAACCCCCAACCCCTAAACCTTAAACACTAAACCCCTAATCCCTAAACTCTAAACTAACCCTATAAACACCTAAACCTAAACACCCAAAGTGGGCAAAACCTTGGTGGCAAAGCGTCCGTCAGGGGCTTAGTCAGATCAAGGTGGAGGCAGTTTACATGTGGTGGTGGGAAATCTGGAGGGGCTATTGGATATGGAAGTGGTTGTTATGGAGACGGGAGGAGCGAAGAAGGTTATAGCCATGGTTGTGGTGGAGGGAGAGATCAGGGATATGATTGTGGATCTTATCAAGAGGGGGTGAGAACTAGAGAAACTAAGGAATGGTTTATCCAAGATGCTGCTTATGGAACAATGTCTTTATTATAGAGATGATTGTAGTTATCTAGGGCTTTTGATTTGCCCTATGCGTGCTCATTTTTTATCTATGTCATCATTTGTGTCTTAGAAAACTTGTTGTGTTACTTGGTTGATGAAATCAAAAAGAAGAAATGTTAAATCTAAATTTGTTCACTATTAAAAAATAACTAAACTTAAACTTAAATAAACCTAATATAAAATCCTTAAACCTAAACCTAAAAAAAAATAATAAGAACCTAATGAAAACCTAGAAATAAAAATAAAATAAAACCTAAAAATAAAATAAAAAAATAAACTAAACCTAAAAAAATAAACTAAAATAAACAACCTAAACTAAAATAAATAAAACTAAAATAAATGAACTAACTAAATAAAAAAAATTAATCTAAACAAAAATAGAAAAAAATTAACCTAAACAAAAATAAAAAATAAACTAAAACTAAATAATCCTAAACAGTTAATTAAAAATTAAATTAAAAATAATAATAATTAAAACCTACTAAAAAAAACTAACACTAAACCCTAACCACCCTAACCCTAAACCACAACCCTAAACCCAGGCCTGACTGACCTAAACCCAGGCCCTGGGCCTAAACCCACAAACACAAACCTAAACCTAAACTATAAGATCTAAATAAGATATAAATAACTTAAAACAAAATAAATAAATAAACTAAGACCTAAACCTAAACTGACCTAAAGGAAAATAAAATAATTAAAAGGAAATAGAGCTAAAGATAAATAAAAACATAAAACAAATAAAAAAAATATAAAAAACCTTAATAAAATAAAACTAAACCTAAAATAAAAAAAATAAATAAAACCTCAACCTAAAAATAAACCTTAAAAAACCTAAAATAAATAACCTAAAAAAAAATAAATCTAAACCTAAACCTAAACTAAATAATATAAAATAAACTAAAAGTAAACCTAAACCTAAACTAAAAAATAAAACCTAAAAAATAAACCTAAAACCTAAACCCAAAAAAATAAAATAAAAACCTAAACCTAAACCTAAAAATAAAAAATAAAACCTTTACCTAAAAATAAAATAAATAAAACTATACTAAAAATAAACCTAAAATTAAAAAATAAACTAAATTAAAGAAACCTAAAATAAATAAACTAAACTAAATAAAAATGAAAATAAAGCTAAATAAAAAATAAACTATAACAAATAAAAAAATAAAACCCCAAACCCTAAACCCAAACCCAAACCCTAAAAACTAAAAAACCTAAACATAAACTAAATAAAATCTAAAATAAAATAAATAATAAACCTAAACCAAATAAAATAAAAATAAACTAAAACCTAAACTAAACCAAAAACCTAAAAAAAATAAAATAATTAATAAAACTAAACTAAAATAAAATAAATAAAAAACCTAAACTAAAATAAAAAACCTCGATAAAAAAAAAAACCTAAAATAAAAAAAATAAAACCTCAACCTAAAAATAAACCTAAAAAAAAAGCTAAAATAAATAAAACCTAAACCTAAACCTAAATACCTAAAACCTAAACTAAATATAAAATAAACTAAAAGTAAACCTAAACCTAAACTAAAATAAAACCTAAAAATAAACCTAAAACCTAAACCCAAAAAAATTAAATAAACCTAAACCAAACCTAAAAAAATACCTAAAAAATAAAATTAAAAAAACTATACTAAAAAAATAAACCTAAAATTAAGAAATAAAAATAAACTAAAATAAATAAACTAAATAAAATAAAATAAAAATAAAGTTAAATAAAAAATAATATAAAAAATAAACTATAGAAATAAAAATAAAACCTTAAACCCTAAACCCTAAAACTAATCCTAAACCCTAAACCCTAAACCCTAAACCCTAAACCTACATCCCTAAACATACAACCCTAAACTCTAAACCCTAAAACCCTAAACCCTAAACCCTAAACCCTAAACCCTAAAATAATCCTAAACCTTAAACCCTAAATCTTAAATCATAAACCCTAAACCCTAACCCTAAACCCTAAATCCTAAACCTTAAACTAACCCTAAACCCTTAAACTTAATAAACCTAAACTTAAACCTAAACCCTAAGAATGGGCAGAACCTTGACGACATGAACATCACCATCAAGCTGCTTACCTAAATATGAGTGAAGGCGAGGCTATTGTTATCGTAATGGTGGTGAGGGATCCAGAGGTGCTGGAGGATATAAAAGTGGTGGTGAGCAATGGTGGTTATGGAGGCGGAGGAGTAACGGAGGTTACAACCATGGTGGTGGTGGCCGGATAGATTAGGATATGATGGTGGATGGCTCTACTCAAGAGGCCGGGTGGTTCTGATGGGAACTGCAGAAACTCAAGAACTTGATCTGATATGTTGCTTATGGAACTATGTATTTATAGTAGAGATGATTCTAATTATCTAGTGCTTTTGATTCTCTATGCGCTCATTTTATCTATGTTGTCACTTGTGCCTTAGAAAACTTGGTGTTACTTGGTTAATGAAATCAAAAGAAGAAATGTTGATTTTATTTTCAATTAAAAAAATAAACTTAAACCTAAAAATAAACCTAAAATAAAAACCTAAAACCTAAACCTAAAAAAATAAAATAAAAACCTAAAGCTAAACCTAAAAATAAAAATAAAATAAAAATCAAATGTAACTAAAAAATAAACCTAAACTTAAACCTAAAAAATTAACCAAAATAACAAACCTAAACTAAAATAGATAAACCTAAAATAAATAAACTAAACTTATAAAAATAAACTTAAATTAAAATAAATAATAAAATATATTGAAATTAATTTAAAATAAACTAAATAAACCTAAACCTACCAATTTACTTAATTAAAAAATAAAATAAAATAATAAATATAATAAAAAACCCTAACCCTAAACCCTAAACTCTAAACCCTAAACCTTAAGCTCCTTAGATTTAGGATCCGAGGTAGCTATTTCATTTAGGCTACGAGCATAAATCCTTGCCTCTTAAGCATTCCCACAAATTTGTGTCGATGGATTGTAAGCCCTAGTAATCTAATTAAATTTCAACTCCAAACATATAAATCTTCTCAACTTCAACATTACAAAGCCCAACCACAGGATAGATTGGAATTCTCACTAGGCTTACAAGTATCATGAGCATTTCCTACTTATTTTATTTGGATTCCAAAAATAAGTCATCTCCTTGAACTTTCCCAATTGATTTTCCAAATTCAACAAATCCTTTGATAATCTAACCATGAAATTTTTGGAGATGCTAATTGTCTACTTTAATCGTGAGTACTCTTAAGAAATTTCATTTCCTAAGATGTAATTAACTATGGAAGCTTGCCTCCATAGGGAACCTAAGAACCTAGTTTAATATAAACCTTGCTTTATTCATCCATGTAAAGTCGGGAAAAAATCTCTAGTACATTCATAGACCCATCATGCCTTAGGAGTCCTTATTATGTTATTAGGTCCATTGTAGGGTGATGCCTCTATCTTTCGAGATAGTACATCATACCTCAATGTTATACCCGATCATCTCAAAAAGTACCCCCCCCCCATACATCCAAAAATAAACAGCACAAGGCCCTCTCCTCTAGTTCATTGAATCCTCTCAACATCATCCTTTCTTTTTGGAGTTTTGAGATGTCGATCCTCAAGTAGGCAATGGTTCTTAGACTCATAATGTTGACTGATACACCTGGGTCAACCAGAACTCTAGATAGCTAGTATTTGCCAACATCCACTATAATGTAAAGAGGCGGTTGTGCTCGGTCATCCCTAGGAGTAAGTCTTCATCGTTAAATGTAACTCCTAAGATGTCCTTCGAGTGGCATGCCTCCTCTTTAGTAACAATCAGCTGAGCTAAGCATATTTATAGATCAAGTAAGGCCTTGATTAGAGATTCCCTCATCTCTTTGGATAAGATAAAGGCCTCGTATATGCTTAAGTTAGATGGAAACTTTCTAAGGTGAGCTAGGAAATTGTAATCAACTCTGGCTTAGTCCTCCATTAGCATATCCCTGGGTGGAGCATCCAATGGAGGGGCTATATGCTCACTAGATCCAATGACTTTCTTACCCTTATCCTAAAGGGCTGCCCTAGGAGGTAGAACATTTCCACTGCAGGTTCACTTCCATGACTTCTTGGAATGATGAGCTTTTGGAAAGTTCTACCTTCTCATCAGGCATACCTACACCATCTCCTATGGGAACCTTACAGTTAGTTGACTCCAAGTCAATCTCAACAGGTGAACCTGATTGATTTAGAGAAGGATAGTCTGACTCTGAATCAGAAAGAAAAGGATCAAAATTACTAGAGCTATTACTTTTATTTATTCTCAAAGAGATTTCAACAGAATAAAATCAAGAGTAGAAGTAGACAATATATAAGTAGAATCAACTTTCTTCATTAATTTCTTTTGGGTGGAGGTACATGATAGAAAGCATGTAAAGTAAGCATAGTTAGATATTTAGTGCCCTTATCCGTATATACAATAATCCTACCTATAGATGGGGATATATCAGGAGAGGTGGTAGTGAGTACTAGACTGATATGACTTGGACTACCTCAAGCAAGTATGGTGAGCTATCACGCCAGTCGTCACCATCCCTAAGTTGTCCTTTAATTAGCAAACCTTCCTTGGTGTTGGAGGTTTGAGCTACTTCATGAAAGTTCAAGGAAAGCTTCTTGATTTTAGAAATGATCTTCTTAGAGGTTTGGGATAGGGAGATATCATAACCTTCTTTGGTCTTAAGAGGAGCGCAAGTATCCCAAGCCTCCAAAGGATTACTATAGAACCGGATGGTTGTTCTAATAAGTATTCCTTATAATAACTATGTCTCCCAACTTGTAGTTGCATTCAAGCTAGTCCTTAAAAGTGATACAATACTCTAAGACATGGCCTAACATGCGGTGGTAGGTGAAATAGCTAGAATCATCACTCTTTCCCACTTCCTCTAGCCTCTTAGGCTCTGGTAAGTAAAAGATAGGTTTCTTTAAAAGATTCTTAAAGATTTTTCTAACTACCTCCCTATTGAATGAATATGGCTTATTCAATCTATCGGTAAGAGTTGGTGGAAAGTAGCTACCTGGCAATGGATATGAATACCTCTACTAGGTAGGCTGCTGAGGTGATGGAAATGGTCATTGTGGTTACTGCGATGGCTGGTATGATGGCCGAGGTGGTCAAAGAGGAGGTGGCAAAGGATGCTGCTAAGCTCGTAGTCTCTCATACTTAACTTTGTTGTTTGCCTCGTCAATCGATGCAACCTGCTCTAGCATCTTCTCAAACACCTTCTACAACTTGGGCCTAGATGAATGGAAAGGGCAACTGCTTTTCTTCCTCTCTACTTATTGATTAATTTCTTAAATATTTTGATGGTAAAACCCTTAATCATGAAGGTGACCGGAACATCGATATTCTTGAGAAGAATCTCAATGGCATGTTGTTCGGATAGCTGTGGTTCACATTTAATTATCAGGTTGTGCCACCTAAGAATGTAATCAATAGGGACCTCATTGTGTTTCTGTTTCTATACAATGAGGTCGCCTCACTCACCAGCTCCAATCCTTAATAAATAGGTGCTCAAACTTAACAAAATCTTCACCAACCATTGGTGACATACCAATCAAATGCAACACTTGATTTAATGAAAAGGCGAAAAGAGGTTCGCCACCTGTCATAATAGCCATCTCTAAAGTGCACAATGTGTTATATTCTTAATCGCATCAAAGATATTGAAGGATGGTGGCACAAAATCTTAAATAAAATAAAAAACTAAATAAAAAACTAAACCTAAAAAATTAACCTAAAAATAAATAAAAAAAACCTAAACCCTAATAAAAAAAATCTAAACCTAAAATAAATTAAACATAAACCTAAACTAAAGTAAACTAAACTAAAATAAATAAAACCTAAACCTAAAGCTAAAATAAACTACACCTAAACCCTAGATTAAATAAAATAAAATAAACTAAAAATAAACCTAAATTAAAAAAAACCTAAAATAAAAACCTAAAACCTAAACCTAAAAAATAAAATAAAAACCTAAACCTAAACCTAAAAATAAAAAATAAAACCTAAACCTAAAAAATAAAATAAAATAAAACTAAACTATAAAATAAACATAAACTAAACTAAACAAAAAAAAATTAAACTAAAATAAAACCTAAAATAAATAAATTGCTAAATAAAATAAAAATAAACCTAAATAAAAATAAAAAATAAAATAAACTAAAATAAATAAAAAATAAACTAAATAAATCAACACCTACCACTTTACTTAATTTAATACAAAAACCTAAACCCTAAACCCTAAACCCTAAATCCTAAACTAAACAATAAACTAAAAAACCTAAACCTACTGCACTAAACCCTAAACCTAAACCCTAAACCCTAACCCCCTAAACCTAAACCCTAACCCAAACCCTAAACCATAAACCTAAACCCTAAACAAACTTAAACCCTAAAACCCTAAACCTAAATGCTAAACCTTAACCCTAAAACCTAAACCTAAACCCTAAATCCACACTAAATCCTAAACACTAAACCATAAAGCAAACCCTAAACCCTAAACCTTATACCTGTTAACCTAAACCTTAAAACCCAAATCCTAAAGACTAAACACTAAACCTTAAACCCAAACCTAAACCTTACAATAAAACCCTAAACCCTAAACCATATACCTAAAACCAAACCTTAAACCTTAAACCCTAAACCTTAAACCCTAAAACCTAAAAACATAAACAAACTAAATAAAACCTAAAAAAAGATAAAATAAATATATAAACCTAAACCTAAATAAAATAAAATAATAAAATAAACACCTAAACTTAAAAGTAAAATAAAATAAACTTTTAAAAATAAACTAAAATAAAAAAAATGAAAACATAAATAAACTTAAAAATAAAATAAACCTAATAAAAAGCCTAAATGAAATAAAAACTAGATGTAAAATAAAAATACAATTAACCTAAAATAAAATAAAAACTAAATATTAACCTATACCTAAAAAATAAACCTTAAAATAAAAGCTTAAAAATTTAAAATGTAAAAGCTAAACCTAAAACTAAAAAAAACCTAACCCTAACAGAAATTTAAAATAAACAAAATGAAATAAACCTAAACCTAAAATAAAATAAAATATACTAAAATAAATAAAACCTAAACCAAATCCTAAAATATACTAAACCTAAACCTAAATCTAAACTAAATAAAATAAAATAAACTAAAACTAATCTTAAACCTAAACCTAAAAAAAAATAAACCTAAAAATACAACTAACATAAAAACTTAGAACCTAAAGCTAAAAAAAATAAAATAAAAATCTAATACCAAACCTAAAATATAAAAAATTAAACTCAACAAAATAATAAACCTAAACCTAAACATAAAAAATAAACTAAAATAAAAAACCTCAACTAAAATAAATAAACTAAACTAAAGAAAAAATAATCCTAAATAAAAAAAATTAAATAAACTAAAATAAATAAAAAATATACTAAATAAACTAAATAAACCTAAGCTTATCGGCTTACTTAATTAAAAAAAACCCTAAACCCTATACCATAAACTCTAAAAACTCCTCAACGCTAAACCCTAATGTTGAACCCTAAACCCTAATGTTAAACCCTAAACCCTAAAAGCATAAACTCTAAAATCGTAAACCCCAAACCCTAAACTTTAAACTCTAAACCTTAACCCTAAACCCTAAATGCTAAAACCCAATCACTAAACCTAAACCAAATGTATCTAAATAAATTAAAAAATAAACTTAAACCCTAAAACCTAATAAACCAAACCTAAACCTAAACCATAAGAATGGGCAAAACTTTGATGGCAGGAACATCACAGTTAACTAGGCTCAATCTAGATCTAATGGTGGCAGGGTGGCTATTATGTAGTGGTGGTGGGAAAAGCTTTGGAGGTTACCATGGTAGCCGAGGAGAGATTAGGGATATGATGGGGGATCTGGATACTCGAGAGGCCGGGGTGGTTCTGATGGGAACTGAAGAAACTAAAGAATGGTCCATCCAATCTGCTGCTTATCGAACTGTCTATACAGTAAAAATGGTTATAGTAATCTAGGGTTTTTGATTTCCTCTATGTGTGCTCATTTTTTATCCTTGTCGTCACTTGCCTCTTAGAAAACTTGGTTTGTTACTTGGTTAATGAAATTGAAAGGAAGAAATGCTGAATCTGAATTTGTTCTATGTTTTAAGCAAAAACCAAAAATCCTAAACCCTAAACCCTAAACCCAAAAAAACCATAAACCCTAAACCCTAAACCCTAAACTCTAATCCAAAAGCCTAAACCATAAACCATAAAAGCATAAATCCTAAAACCCTAAACCTTAAATCCTAAACCCTATACCCTAAACCTTAAACCCCAAACCCTAAACCTTAAACCCTAAACCCTCAACTAACCCTAAACACTAAACCCTAAATTATAAAAAGCTAAAAACCTATCCTAAGCAAAATAAAACATAAAAATAAAATGTAAAAACCTTAACCAAAATAAAATAAATAAAATAAAATAAAATAAAAACCTAAACTAAAGTGAAAAATTAAAAACCTAAAAAAATTAAAACTACACCTAAAATAAAAATAAAATAAACCTAAAATAAAATAAAATAAAAACAAAATAAAAATCTAATCCTAAAAATAAATAAAAAATAAAACCTAAATCCTAAACTAAGAAAAAAACCTAACCCTAAAATAAAAAATAAAAAACTAAACTAAACAAAAAAAATAAATAAAACCTAAAACTAATCCTAAAATAAACTAAACCTAAACCTCAACCTAAACCCAAAATAAAATAAAATAAACTAAAAATAAACCTAAACCTATAATAACCTCAAAATAAACCTAAAATAAAACCTAAAACCTAAAGTTAAAAAAATAAAATAAAAACATAAACCTAAACCTAAAAATAAAAATAAAACATAAACCTAAAAAATAAAATAAAAATTAAACTCAACTAAAATAGTTAACCTAAACCTAAACCTAAACCTAAAAAGTAAACTAAAATAAAAAACCCAAACTAAAATAAATAAACTAAACTAAATAAAAAAAACAAACCTAAATAAATAAATTAGATAAATTAAAATGAATAATAAATAAATTAAATAAACTAAATAAACCTAAATCTTTTACTTAATTTTAAAAAAAACCTAAACCCTAAACCCTAAATCCGCCTAAACCTTAAACCCTAAATCATAAACCTAATCATAAATCCTAAACCCTAATCCCTAAACCATAACAAGATCCTGAACCCTAAACCCTAAACTAACCCTAAACCCTAAATCCTAAACCCTAAACAATTAAAACCTTAAACCCTAAAGCCTAAATGCTAAACTCTAAACCCTAAACCATAAATCCTAAACTCTAACCCTAAACCCTAAACCCTAAAAGCCTAAACCCTAAAACCCTAAACCTTAAACCCTAACCCTAAACCCTAAATGCTAAAAGCATAAACCCTAAAACCCTAAACTCCAAAACATAAACCCTAAATGCTAAACCCTAAACCCCAAACACTAAACCTAAACCTAAAGTAACTAAATAAATTAAAAAAGAAACCTAATCCATAAAACCTAATAGACCTAAACCCCAAGAGTGGGCAGAACCTTGACAGCAGAACATCACCATCAACCAAGCTCCTAGATCCTGGAGGCAAAGGTGAGGCGAGGCTAAGAGTAGTGGTGGGGATATGGAAGTCTGGTGGATATGGAGGTGGTGGTCGAGAAGTGGTGGTTATGGAGACAAGAGGAGTGATGGAGGTGACATCCACGGTGGTGAGAGAGAGATGGGATATGATGGAGGATCCCACTACTCAAGAGGAGGGGGTAGTTTTGATGGAAATAAGAGAAACTGAAAAATGGGCGATCTGATCTGCTGCTTATGGAGATGTGTGTTTACATTAAAGATGGTTCTAGTTATCTACGATTTTTATTTGTTGTATGTATGCTCATTTTTATCTATGTCATCATTTGTTTCTTAGAAAACTTGGTGTGTTACTTGGTTAATGAAATTGAAAAGAAGGAATGATGAATTTGAGTTTATTCTCAGTTAAAAAAAAAACCCAATCCTAAACCCTAAACTAAAACTTCAACCCTAGAACTAAAACCTAAACTCTAAACTCTAAACTCTAAAAATCCTAAACCCTAAACCCTAAACACTAAACCCTAAACCCTAAACCATAAACCATAAAACCTAAACCCTAAACCCTTAACCTTTAACCCTAAACCCTAAACCCTACATCCTAAATCTTGAACCCTTAACTAACCCTAAACCCCTTAACCCTAAAAAGTTAAAAACCTAAGCCTAAACTAAATAAAACCTAGAAATAAAATAAATAAAAAACTCAAACCAAAATAAAATAAAAAATCAAATCAAATCAAAACATAAACTAAAACGTAAACCAAAACCTAAAGCTAAACCTAAACCTCAAGAGAAAAATAAATAAAAATAAAACTAAATAAAGAAAATAAAACCTAAACTAAAGTAAAAAAAATAAAAAACCTAAATAAAATAAAAATTAGACCTTAAAAATAAAATAAACCTAAAATAAAATAAAATAAAAACTAAATAAAAACCTAACCCTAAAAAATAAACCTAAAAATAAATAAAAAATAAAACCTCAATCCTAAATTAAAAAAAAACTTAAACCTAAAAAAAAGCCTAAACCTAAACTGAAATAAAACTAAAACCTAAATCTAAAATAAACTAAACCTAAATCTAAACCAAAAACCCTAAATAAAATAAAATAAACTAAAAATAAAACCTAAAATAAATTTAAAATAAAAACATAAAACTTACACCTAAAAAAAAAATAAAATAGAACCTAAACCTAAACCTAAAATAAAAAAAATATAACCAAACCTAAAAATAAAATAAAATAAAATTGAACAAAAAAGTAAACCTATACCTAAACCAAAAAATAAACTAAAATAAAAACCAAACTCAAATAAAACCTAAAATATATAAGCTAAACTAAATAAAAATAAAAATAAACCTAAATTAAAATACAAAATAGAATAAACTAAAATAAATAGAAAATAAACTAAATAAACCCTAAACCCTAAACCCTAAACCCTAAACCTTAAAACCTAAACCATAAACCCTAAATCTTAAACCCTAAACCCTAAACCCTAAATCCTAAACCCTAAACCCTAAACCTTAAACCCTAAACCTACAATCCTTAATTTAAATCACAAACCCGAAACCCTAAACCCTAAACCCTAAACTATAACAACCTAAAAACCTATATCTAAACAAAACATAACCTAAAAATATAAGAAATAAAAAACCAAAACCTAAATAAAATAATAAAAGAAAATAAAATAAAAACCTAAACTAAAACCTAAACCCAAACCTAAACCTAAACATAAAAAAAATTTAAAAATATAATAAATAAAATCCTCAAATAAACTAAAAAATAAAATAAACCAAAAAATAAAAAAACTAAATAAAATAAAATAAAATAAAAAATAAATAAAAACTTAAAATAAATAAAAAGTAAAACCTAAACCCTAAACTAAAAAAAACCTAAGCCTAAAATAAACAAAATAAAATACACCTAAACCTAAACTAAAATAAACTAAACTAAAATAAATAAAACCTTAAACCTAAATCTACACTAAATAAATTAAAATAAATAAATAATATTCCTAAACCTAAATCAAAAAATAAAACCTAAAACCTGAACCTAAAACCTAAACCTAAAAGCATAAAATAAAAATCTAAACTAAATCTAAAGCCAAAAAATATAAAACTAAAAGCTAAAAAATAAAATAAAAATAAAACTAAACTAAAAAAATAAGCATAAACCTAAATGTAAACCAAAAAAATAAACTAAAAAAAACCTAAACTAAAATAAATAAACTAAATTAAATAAAAATTTAAAATAAACATATATAAAAATTAATAATATAATAAACTAAAATAAATTAAAAATAAGCTAAATAAACTAAATAAACCTAAACCTACAGGTTTACTTAATTAAAAAAAAAAGACCCTAAACTTTAAACCCTAGAACCTAAACCCTAAACCTTAAACCCTAAACCTACAACCCTAAACCCTAAAAAACCCTAAACCCTAAACCCTAAAAAACCATAAACCCTAAACACTAAACCCTAAAACTAACCCTAAACCTTAAAACCCTAAACCCTATACCATAAACCCTAAACTTTAAACCCTAAAACTTTAAACCCTAAACCCTAAATCGTAAACCCTAAAGCTTAAAACCTAACCCTAAACCCTAAACCCTAAACCCCAAATGCTAAACCAAAACCCTAAGCCCAAAACCCTAATAATGTACAAACTTAGACCTAAACTAAATAAAACCTACAAATAAAATAAATAAATAAAACCTAAACCTATATATATAAAAAATAAAATAAAATAAAACCTAAACTAAAACCTAAACCTACAACTAAACCTAAACATAAAAAACTAAACTAAAATAAAATAAATAAAAACCTAAACTACACCAAAAAAATAAATAAACTTAAATAAAATAAAAACTAAATAGAGAATAAAAATAAAATAAACCTAAAATTAAAAAAAATAATAATAATTAAATAAAACTTAAACCTAAAATAGATAAAAAATAAAACATAAACCCTAAACTAAAAAAAAACCTAAACCCTAAACTAAATAAAATAAAATAAACAAAAAAATAGAACATAAAAATAAACCTAAAATAAAAAACCTAAAACATAAACCTAAAAAAAATAAAAAACCTATACCTAAACCAAAAAATAAAAAAAAAATAAAACATAAACCTAAAAATAAAATAAAATTAAACTAAATTAAAAAAATAGACATGAACCTAAACCTAAACCTAAAAAATAAACAAAAACAAAAACCTAAACTAAAATAAATAAACCTAAAATAAATAAACGAAATTAAATAAAAATTAAAAATAAATAATATAATAAGCTAAAATAAATAAAAAATAACCTAAATAAACCAAATAAACCAAAACCTACCGATTTACTTAGTTTAAAAAAAAGGCCTAAAGCATAAACTCTGCACCCTAAACCCTAAACACTAAACACTAAACCCCAAACCTACAACCCAAAACCCTAAACCCTAAACCCTAAACCCTAAACCCTAAACACTACACCCTAATAAACCCTAAACCTTAAACTAACCCTAAACCATAAACTTAAAACCTAAACCCTAAAGCTTAAAACTAAAGCCTAAACCCTAAAACTAAGCCCTAACCCTAAACCTTAAACCCTAAAACCTTGAATCCTAAAACACTAAACCCTAACCTTAAACCCTAAACCCTAAATCTAAACCCTAAACTTGAACCCTAGACTTGAAACCCTAAACCTAAACTAAAAGTAACTAAATAAATGAAAAATTAAACTAAACCCTAAAACTTAATAAACCTAAACCCAAAGAATAAAGTGAACCATGACTCAGAACATCACGATCAATCAAGCTCTGTCTAGATCTGGAGGTGGAGGCGAAGGCAGAGGTTATCGTTGCATTGGTGGGTATCTGGAGGTGCTGGTGGATATGGAGGTAGTGGTCAGAGCAGTGGTGCTTATAGAGGCAGGAGAAGTGATGGAGGTTACAACTGTGGTGGTGGCGGAGGGAGAGATTGGGGATATGATGGTGGATCCCGCTACTCGAGAGGCCGGGTGGTTCTGATTGGAACTGGAGAAACTGAAGAACGGCCAATCCGATCTACTACTTATGGAACTTTGTCTTTATAGTAAAGATAGTTCTAGTTATCTAGGGTTTTTGATTTGCTTTATGTGTGCTCATTTTTTATCTATGTCATCATTTTTGTCTTAGAAAACTTGGTAGGTTACTTGGTTGATGAAATTGGAATGAAGAGTGTTGAATCAGAATTTATTCTCTATTAAAACCAAAACCCTAAACCCTAAACAAAAAAAACCCCACCCTAGACCTAAAACCTAAACCCTAAACTTCAAACACTAAACCCTAAAAACCCTACACCCTAAACCCTAAACCTAAACCCTAAACTCTAAACTCTAAACCCTAAAACTTAACCTCTAAACCCTAAATCCTAAACCTTAAATCCTAAATCCTAAACCCCAAACCCTAAACCCTAAACACTAATAAGCTAAAAATCTAAACCTAAACTAAATAAAACCAAACAATAAAATGAATAAAAAAACTGAAACTAAAATAAAATAAATAAATCAAATAAAATGAAAACCTAAACTAAAACCAAACCTAACCTAAACCTAAAAAAAATAAAACTAAAATAAAATAAATAAAACCTAAACTATACTAAAAAATAAAACCTAAATAAAATAAAACTAAACCAAAATAAAATAAAATAAAATAAAATAAAACTAAATAAAATCCTAAACCTAAAAATAAAAAATTAAACATAAACCCAAAACTAAAAAAACCTAAACCTAAAATAAAATAAAATAAACCTAACCTAAGCAAAATAAAATAAATTAAAATAAATTAAAGCTAAACCTAAACCTAAAAATAAACTAAACCTAAACCAAAACCCTAAATAAAATAAAATAAACTAAAATAAACCTAAACCTAAACTAAAAATTAAAACCTCAAAATAAACATAAAATAAAAACCTAAAACCTAAACCTAAAAAAATAAAATAAAAATCGAAACCTAAACCTAGAAGTAATAAAATAAAACCTAAACCTAAAAAATTAAATAAAAATAAAACTAAACTAAAAAATAAACCTAAACTTAAACCTAAACCTAAAAAATAAACTAAAATAAATAACCTAAACTACAAGTAAACCTAAAACAAATAAACTAACCTAAATAAAAACAAAAAATATACCTAAATAAACATAAAAGTAAAATAAACTAAAATTAATAAAAATAAACTAACTAAAATAAATAAACTTAAACCATGGGTTTACTTAATTAAAAAAAAATCCTAAACCTAATCTTAAACCCTAAACTGAACCTAAAGTTAAAACCCTAAACCTAAACCCTAAACCCTAAACCTATGACCCTAAACCCTAAAGCCTAAACCCCAAACCCTAAACCCTAAACCCTAAACTCGAAACCCTAAAAACCTAAAAACCTAAACCTAAACTAAATAAAACCTAAAAATAAAATAAATAAAAAACCTAAACCTAAATAAAATGAAAAAAATAAAAAAAATAAAACCTAAACTAAAACCTAAACCTAAACCTAAACGTAAAAATAAAATAAAATAAAATAAAATATAAAATGTAAACTAAAATAAAATAAATAAAACCCTAAATTTAATAAAAAAATGAAATAAACCAAAAAATAAAAACCATAAATAAAATAAAACTAAACATAAATTAAGAATAAAATAAACCTAAAATAAAATAAAATAAAAACAAACTAAAAACCTAAACCTAAAAAATAAACCTAAAAATAAATTAAAAAAACTAAACCTAAAATAAACAAAATAAAACAAACGTAAACCTTAACTAAAATAAATAATACCTAAACCTAAAATTAACTAAATAAAATAAAATAAAATAAAAGTAAACCTAAACCTAAACTAAAAATTAAAACCTAAAATAAAAACCTAAAACCTAAGCCTATAAAAATAAAACATAAACATTAACATAAACCTAAAAATAAAAAATAAACCCTAAACCTAAAAAATAAAATAAAAATAAACAAAACTAAAAAGCCTAAAGCTAAACCTAAACCTAAAAAATAAATTAAATTAAAAAACTTAAAGTAAAATAAACAAACCAAAAAGAAATAAACTAAATGAAATAAAAATAAAAACAAACTTAAATAAATAAAATAAATAAACATAAATAAATTAAAATAAACTAAATAAACCTAAACCATCGTTACTTAATTAAAGAAAACCCTAAACCCTAAATCCTAACCCTAAACCCTAAACCCTAAACCTACAACCCTAAACCCTAAACCCTAAACTAACCCTAAAACCTAAACCTTAAACCCTAAACCCTAAACCCTAAAGCCTAAACCCTAAACCCTAAACTAACCCTAAACCCTAAGCTAACCATAAACCCTAATCCCTAAACCCTCAAAATCTTAAACCCTAAATCCTAAAACATAAAATTAAACTAAATAAAACCTAGTAATAAAATAAATAAAAGACATAAACTTAAATAAAATAAAAAGTTAAAATAAAATAAAACATAACCTAAAACCTAAACCTAAACGTAAAATTAAAAGAAAAAAATTGAAAAATTGAAATAAAAGAAATAAAACCAAACTAAATAAAAAATTAACCTAAGAATAAAAAAATAAATAAAATAAAACTAAACATAAAATATAAATAAAATTAACCTAAAATAAAATAAATCAAAATAAAATAAAATAATAACTAAATAATAACCTAAACCTTAAAATAAACCCAACAATAAATAACAAATAAAATCAATACCCTAAATTAAAAAAAACATAAGCCTAAAATAAAAATAAAATAAATAAGATAAAATAAACCAAAACCAAAACCTAAAAAACTAAAATAAATAAAACAAAAACCTAAACATAAACCTAAACAAAATAAAATAAAATAAACTAAAATTAAACCTAAACCTAAAGTAAAGAAATAAAACCTAAAAATAAGCCTAAAATAAAAACATAAATCATAAACCTAAGGAAATAAAATAAAAACAAAAACCTAAACATAAAAAATAAAAAATAAAACTAAATCTAAAAAAATAAACTAAAACTCAACTAAAAAATAAATCTAAATTAGAAAAACCAAAATTAAAAACCTAAACTGAAATAAATAAACTAAAATAAACAAACTAAACTAAATAAGAATAAAAAATAAACCTAAATAAAATGAAAATAAAATAAACTCAAATAAATAAAAAAATAAACTAACTAAACCTAAACCAATTTACTTAATTTAAAAAAAACTTAAACCCTAAACCCTAAAACCTAAACCCTAAACCCTAAACCCTATAAGCTAAAACCCTAAACCCTAAACCATAAACCCTAAAGCCTAAACCCAAAAACCCTAAGGCCTAAACCCTAAACCCTAAACCCTAAACCATAAAACCCTAAGGTCTGAACCATAAACCCTAAACCCTAAAACCCTAGACTCTAAACCCTAAACCCTAAACCGTTAGCTCTAAAACCTACAACCCTAAACCCTACCCCAAACTATAAACCCTAAACCTTAAACCATGAACTAACCCTAAACTAACCCTAAACCTTTAACCCTAAACTAACCTTAAACCCTAAGAACCTGAAAGAAGAACATCACCACAACCGGGCTAGTCTAGATCCGGTAGTGGAGGTGAAGGTTGAGGCAACGGTTATCATAATGGTGGTGGGGGATCTAGAGGTGTTGGTGGATATGGAGGTGGTGGTCAGAGCAGTGGTGGTTATGGAGCCAAGAGGAGCGACGAATGTTACAACCATGGTGGTGGTGGAGGTAGAGATTACAGATATGATGGCAGATCCTACTACTCGAGAGGTTTGAGTGGTTTTGATGGGAACTGGAGAAATTGAAGAATGACTGATTCGATTTGCTACTTATGGAACTATGTCTTAATAGTAAGGATGATTTTAGTTATCTAGAGCTTTTGATTTGTTGTATGCGTACTCAGTTTTTATCTAAGTCGTCACTTGTGTCTTAGAAAACATGGTCTATTACTTGGTTAATGAAATCAAAAAGAAGAATTGTTGAATCTAAATTTCTTCTCTATTAAATAAAAAAGATAAAAACCATAAACCCTAAACTAAAACCTGAATCCCGCTACTCGAGAGGCCGGAGTGGTTCTGATGGGAACTGGAGAAACTGAAAAATGATAGATCCAATCTGCTGCTTATGGAACTAGGTCTTAAAGTAGAGATGATTCTAGTTGTCTAGGGTTTTTGATTTGCTCTAAGCGTGCTCATTTTTTATCAATGTCGTTGCTTGTGTCTTAGAAAACTTGGTTTGTTAATTGGTTGATGAAATCAAAAAGGATAAATATTGAATTTGAATTTATTCTATCTTAAAAAAAAAAAAAACTCTAAATTCTAAACTAAACCTTGAACTCTATACCTAAAACTTAAACCCTAAACCCTAAAATGCTAAAAACCTAAACCTAAACTATATAAAAAATAAAAATAAAATAAACAAAGAAACCTAACCCAAAATAAAATAAAAAAATAAAATAAAATAAAAACCTAAACTAAAACCAAAACTAAAACCTAAACATAAAAAGAAAATAAAATAAAAAATAAAAACTAAAATAAAATAAAATAAATAAAAACCTAAACTAAACTAAAAATTTTAAAACCTAAATAAAATAAAAACTAAACCTAAATAAAAATAAACATAAAATAGTATAACATAAAAACTAAATAAAAATCTAAGCCTAAAAATAAACCTAAAACTAAATAAAAAATAAAACCAAAACCCTAAATAAAAAAACTTAAACCTAAAACTAAAACTAAAACTAAAATAAATAAAACCTAAACCTAAACCTAAAATATACTACACCTAAACCTAAATCTAAACCTTAAATAAAACTAAATAAACTTAAAATAAACCTAAACCTAAACTACAAAAAATATAACCTAGAAAAACCTAAAGAAAAACTTAAAACCTAAACTCTAAAAAATAAAATAAAAACATAAACCTATACCTAAAAATAAAAGTAAAACCTAAACCTAAAAAAAGAAAAAAATAAAATTAAACTAAAAAAAAAAAAAACCCAAAATTAATAAATGGTGGTGGTGGTGCATGGAAAGATCAGGGGATATGATGGTGGATCTCGCTACAGAGGTCGCAGTGGTTATGGGAACTAGAGAAATTGAAGAACGGTCGATCCAATCTGCTGCTTATGGAACTAGTTCTTAAAGTAGAGATGATTCTAATTATCTAGGGTTTTTGATTTGCACTACGTGTGCGCATTTTTGATCTATATCATTGCTTGTGTCTTAGAAAACTTGGTGTGTTACTTGGCTGAAGAAATCAAAAAAGAAGAACTGTTGAATATGAATTTGTTCTCTCTTTAAAAAAAACAAAAAACCCTAAACCCTAAATGCTAAACCCTAAAACCCTAAACCCTAAAACCCTAAACCCTAAAAAACTTAACTAAACTAAATATAACCTAAAAAATATAAATAAAAAATGCAAACCTAGATAAAATAAAATAATAAAATAAAATAAAAATCTAAACCCTAAAACCCTAACTACCTAAAAACCTAAACCTAAACTAAATATAACCTAAAAATATAAATAACAAATGCAAACCTAGATAAAATAAAATAAAAAATAAAATAAAAACCTAAACTTAAAATAATAAAATAAAATAAAAATAAAATAAACAAAATAAAATAAAGAAAACATAAACTAAACTAAAAAAAATAAAATAAAACTAGTATTAAAACTTTAATAAATTAACACTAAATGTATAATAAAAATAAAATAAACCTAAACTAGAGAAAATATAAACTAAATCAAAACCTAAACTTAAAATAAACCTAAATGTAAACAAAATAAATAGAAAATAAAACCTAAACCCTAAAATAAATTAAACCTAAACCTAAAATAAAATTAAAATAAACATAAACCCAAACCAAAATAAATAAAACTTAAACCTAAACCTAAAATAAACTAAACCTAAACCTAAACTTAAACTAAGTAAAATAAAATAAACTACAAATAAACCTAAACCTAAACTAAAAATTAAACCTAAAATAAAACCTAAAACGTAAACCTAAAAAAAATAAAAAAACCTAAACTTAAACCTAAAATAAAAAATAAAAACTTATACCTAAAAAAATAAAATAAAACTCAACTAAAAAATAAACATAAACTTAAGCCTAAACCTAAAAAATAAACCAAAATAAAAAACTTAAATAAATAAACTAAAATAAATAAAAATAAAAAAAAATAAAATAAACTAAAATAAATAAAAAATAAACTAAATAAACCAAAACCTACTGGTTTATTGAATTTTAAAAAGAACTTTAAACAATAAATCCTAAAACCTAAAGCTTAAACCTTAAACCTTAAACCTTAAACCCTAAACCCTAAACCCTAAACCTAAAAACCTAAGCCCTAAACCCTAAACCTTAAAACCTAAACCCTAAACCCTAATCCCCTAAACCCTAAACCCTAAAAGCATAAACCTTAAAACCCTAAACCCTAAACCCTAAACCCTAAACCCAAACCCTAACCCCTAACACTAAATGACATACCCTAAACCCAAACCTAAAGTAACTAAATAAATTTATAAATAAACCTAAACCCTAAAACCTAATAAACCTAAACATAAACCCTAAGAATGGGCAGAACCTTGATGGCAGGAATGTCATCATCAACAGCCCGGCCTAGAGGGGATCTAGAGTGGTGTGGGAGGTGGTGTGGGACCAGTGGTGGCTATGGAGGCGGGAGGAGTGATGGAGGTTACAACCGTCATGGTGGCGGAGGAAGAGATCGGGGATATGATGGCAGATCACGCTACTCGAGAGGTTGGGGTGGTTTTGATTGCAACTAGAGAAACTAAAGAACAACCGATCCAATCTGTTGGTAATGGAACTATGTCTTTAAGGAGCTTCTAGTTATCTAGGGTATTTAATTTGATCTATGCATGCTCATTTTTTATCTATGTCATCGCTTATGTCTTAGAAAATTTGGTGTGTTACTTGGTTGATGAAATCGAATAGAAGAAATGTTGAATCTGAATTTGTTCTCCGTTAAAAAAAAAACTAAAAGCCCTAAACCCAAATCTAAAACATGAACCTTAGACCTAAAACCTGAACCCTAAACCCCAAATCTTAAAACCTTAAATCCTGAACCCTAAACCATAAAACTTAGGCCCTAAAGCCTAAACCCTAAACCCTAAACCCTAAACCCAAAACCTATTGGCTTAATTAGCCTCATGTTCAATTTGATTAATTTTGATGATAACAAACAAATGCTTGGATGTTCTAATGAATATTTTTATGTGTTTCAGATATATCAATTGCTAATTACATATCCAATACATCTCACAAATTGTTAGAAGAAATTGCAAGAATAAAAGAATGAAAGGGATAATGTGAAGCTCATGATTTTAGGTTATATGACTATTCATATGAGTTCTTTGGCATGAATCAATTTGCTCACAACCTAACATACTATTTTAATGAGGTTAATTTATATAAATCTTTATTTAATTAACATTCAATTATATGTTTTTCTACATAGAAAAAAATTGTCAAAGTAATAAATGATCATAACTATTAAGTATAATTATTTTATTTACTTAATATAATTAGGTATTTTAATTTAATTTGCTGGTTATATGATAACTAACATATTTATGATTATATATAAATTATATCATAATTTTAAATGTCACATGTCAAAATTAACAAAAATTTATAAAATTTTGTATTTTAGCCAAAGTCATTGTTTAATCAAAGAATTCATATCTGATTTTATCTCCATCGGATTTCTTGGATTTTTTCCTTTAAAATAAGTGGTTACATGACCCACTTTGCATTAAAATTGAATTTATTATGATTTTATAAACATTACCTGATTTTAATAATGGATGCATGCTACATGCTTTGAATATATTAAGAGCTACATTTGATTACTTTTGACTTTCCCATGTGAATAGCCAATTTTTGCTGCTAAATTTAATATTTGTTTAATATAAATTATATTTTTATTGAATATTAATTATCACATGATAGCATGAGGTTTGTATAATATATTTCTTTGAAATAATTTTTAAATGACCTTCTTGCCAATAAATAGCCCTCATTCTGTTCATGAAAGCATCCCTCATTCAAAATTCAAAATCTCTCCAGCAAATCTAAGAGAAAATCTCTTAAATGTTCCATCCAAGTGTTATCCAAATATTGCAAGATGAAATCCTTGATTTGGAAGCTTCAACATCTTCAACGAAGCAAGCCTTTTTAAATTACTTGAGTTTGTTTTCTTGATCTTAATACTTCTTAGTTGTTCATGCTATTTTCACCATCTATTTCTTCTTTCTAATTTATACTTTTTGGTGGATTAGTCTTTGAACATTGGTTTTCACATCAAAGTTTCTCAATCATTTTTTTTGGTGAAAAACTCTTGTGATAATTTGTAGGATCTATTTCAACTTGCTGAAATTTTTAGCTTCCTACAAATTTCTTTTGGTTTCTTGAAATATTTCTTCTTTGGTCTTATTTTGAAAGATCATTTATTCTTAGATCTATTTTAGAAGTATATTTTAAGCATTTTAAAATAAATTATTGTGCTAAAATTATTTTATATTTGCTAGATCTCTCTTTAAGTGAAAGCTTACTAGCCAACTTAGATCTATCATATACTTATTTTTATTTTGTGATCATTAGCATTAATTGAAAGAATTTTTTTTGGTTAAAATAAATTACTCCTTTCTGAAATTTATTTTATCATGAAAAGAATATTGTGAATTTATTTTGAAATCATTTTGTATTATTTTACAAATTATAATAACATAAACATCATAGTAAGATCACTTTAAGATATTTATTTTATTAAGTGAGCATTTTGCCTTGCCAAATTTTTTAAGTTGTAAAGTGATCATTTATAAGTTGTGAGATCACTTTTGAATTTGATTGTTTGGTATATTTGTGAGAGATTTACTTTATCAAAATTTATTATTTTGTATTTTTTTTGTGTTATAAAATTTATTTTGGGGTTGTACCTTTATAGGAGAGTACATATTGTTAGGGGTTGTACTGCTATAGGAGAGTACATTTTGTAAACCATTTTTCATTTAGTGGATTCCTAGTCAGGGGTGGCTAGGCATGGACGTAGGCCGGTTTTGGGGTTTGGCCGAACCATGTAAAAATCATGTGCATCTTGTCTCTATTTACTTTATTATGTTTTTTATTTTTTCTACATTTAGAATTATATCTTATCATTATAAAATCAAAATCTAGTTTTCTATTTAAAAATTAAAATTTAAGTTTTGAAAATTTTAATATTACTCAATTCATCTCTTGGGTGCTATAGTGTCTCACATTGGTATGAGCCTAGGCTCTTTTATTGGCTTAACATCCAAGAGTAAATCTTTTCACTATGGCACAAGGTTTCACAAAGGGTTCATTACGGAGGGACAATCCACTCATAGACCTCCACTTTTAGATAGTGTACCATTTGATTATTGGAAAAATAGAATTAGTACATTTTTAAGAGGTCAAGTGCATGCATGTGGTATATCTTGACACATCAATATCATACACCCACAATAGAAGTAAATGGCATTAAAGTAGAAAAACCTTTTGAGGAATGGTCTATAGCTGAAAGAGAACTTGATGAATTAAATGCTAGGGCTTGTAATACTTTATATTGTGCTTTATTATCTGATGAATACATAAAAATTTCTATGTTAAGTACAGCAAAAGAAATATGGGATAAACTTATTATAACTTATGAAGGAACTAGTGAAGTTAGAGTTGCTCACATAAATAGACTTGTTCATGATTATGAGTTATTTCATATGTCTCCTTCTGAATCTATTTTTGATATGTATACTAGATTTATGAAAATAATTAACACATTACATTCTCTTGGAAAAACATATAGGAATTAAGACTTAGTTTATAAGATTCTTAGATGTCTTCCAAAAGAATGGGAAGCTAAAGTAACAGCTATTAGTGAAGCTAAAGATTTATCTACTTATCCACTTGATCAACTTTTGGGTTCTTTGATAGCACATGAATAGGTTATTGCTCAAAGGGATAAGATGGATAACTCATCAAAAAAGGAGAAGGAGAAAGGAAAAGCCATTGCATTACAAGTTGATGATAGTAATGAGCATAACACCTCAAGCTCGGATGGTGATTTTGATGAGGTGGTCATGCTTTCCAAAAGGCTTGGGAACTTGCTAAGGAAGAAGAATCAAAGGTATAAAAAATCTAAAAATTATAAATTTCAAACTAAGAAATTTCTACTGAAGGGATCATTTGCTATCATTGTAAAAAAGCACGGACACATAAGAGGTGATTGTCCAACTTGTTGAATCAAAGAAAAATAAATTGATGTAAACAAAAGAAAAAATATGAAGGAGAAAAGTACCATAAGAAGAAGAAGACTTTTATGGGCCAATCCAGATTCAAATGAATCAAGTACTAGCTCATCTGGATGAAGAGGTCAACATATGTCTTATGGCAAATGGAGAATTTGACTTAGATTCTCAAGAGGTATGTAATGATATATCTTATGATGAATTAGATGATGCTTTTAATGATTTAGTTATTGAATATAAAAATTAAAAAGAAAATACAAAACCTTAGAAAAAGAACATAAAAATTTAGATATGCATTTTTGTGATTTAAAAAATGAATGTGATAATTTAAAAAGTAAAAATACTTCTTTATTAAATTATTCCTTAGTTGTAGGTAAACTTGAAAGAGAGAATATCTTATTAAAAGCAAGATTAGAATTATGTTTAAAATCACAAGTTCATTATAATACTTCATCAAGAAAAACATTTAATAAAATTATTTGCATCATACACATCCCACTCATATACCTTATAATTATCATTCTAAATCATATGAAAACACTAATGTTTGGTGCAACTATTGCAATAAAAAGGGCATATTTTATTTGATTGCTATGCACGTAAAATACAAAATACTAAGCAATCATCTTATGTATGGGTACCTAAAGGTACAACCACTACACAAACCATGCATGCTAAATATCTTACTTCAAATTTAGAATGTGGACCCAAACATGTTTGGGTTCCAAAAGTTAACATGTGAGTTTATTTTGTAGGAATGCCTTCAAAGCAAAATCAAAGAAGGTATGTGGTACTTGGATAGTGGATGTTCAAGACATATGACGGGAGATAAAGATAAATTTACAACTTTAGAATCAAGTGATGGAGGATTTGTTACATATGGAGATAATGCAAAGAGAAAAATCATTGGCATTGGTTCTATTTGTAAGAATTTTATCACTTTAGATAAAGTTTTTCTAGTAGAAGGGTTAAAACATAATTTAATTTCTATTAGTCAATTATGTGATAAAGGTTTGAATGTAGTATTCCATGCATCATATTGCATTATAAAAAATAATGAAAATGTTTTGCTAGTAGGAAAAGATACAAAAATATTTATGTCATTGATTTAGATAGCTTTCATGATGTAAATTTAAACTTACTTTGTTTTAAAAGCACTCATGATGATATATGGTTATGGCATAGGAGACTATGTCATATTAACATGCACACACTTAATAAAATTGCTAAACTTGATTTAGTAGTTAGTTTGCCTAAATTAAATTTTCATTCAAACTATGTTTGTGATGCATGTATTCATGGTAAACATTTTAGATGCTCATTTAAAAGTAAAAATATTGTTTCTACTTCTAGACCTCTAGAATTATTGCACATGGATTTATTTGGTCCTATTAGCACCACTAGCTTAGGTGGAAAAAATTATGGTTTTGTGATTGTTGAAGATTTCTCTAGATATACTTGGGTTTTATTTGTAACTTACAAGGATGATGTTTTGGTGAGTTTAGAAAGTTTTCTAAATATATTCAAAGAGAATAAGGCCTTTTGATTAATAAGGTTTAAACTGATCATTGTGGTGAATTTGAAAATAAATTATTTGAGGATTATTGTGATGAATATGGGATTAGACATAATTTTTTGCACCTAGAACTCCCCAACAAAATGGAGTAGTAGAGAAAAAAAATAGAATATTAATTGAATTAAGTAGATCTATGCTTGATGAGTATAAATTGCCAAAATACTTTTGGGCAGAAGTAGTAAATAGTGCATGTTATGTAATGAATAGGATCTATTTTAGACCAATTTTGAAGAAGACACCCTATGAATTATTTTTTGGAAAGAAGCCTAAGATTGAACACTTTCATGTATTTGGATGTAAATGCTTTATTTTGAATAATGGAAAAGATCATTTAGGTAAGTTTGATTGCAAATCGATGATGGTATTTTCTTAGGATACTCTCTTTCTAGTAGAGCTTATAGAGCAATAAAGAAAAAATGATTGTAGAAGAATCAATACATGTTATTTTGATGAAAATTTGATTGATCCTATTAGAAATGAAGTGATTGATGAAGAGATTGATAACTTTAAGAAAATATCTTTAGAAGATAATATGGATGATTCATTGCCTAAAGAATGGAAATATAATAAAAATCATCCAAAGGAACTAATTATAGGAGATCCTTCAAAAGGAGTTATGACTAGAAGACATAGTAGAGAAGTTGTAGATCATTCACATTTTATCGAGGTTGAACCTAAAAATTTAGAAGAAGCATTAAATGATAATTTTAGATTATTGCTATGGAAGAGGAGTTGAATCAATTTGTAAGAAATGATGTTTGGGAATTAGTCCCAAGACCCCAAGATCAAAATGTCATTGCAACAAAATGGGTCTTTAGGAATAAGCTAGATGATTTAGGTTGTATTGTTAGAAAAAAGCTAGGTTAGTTGCACAAGGGTACACACAAGTTGAAGGTATAGATTTTGAAGAATCTTTTGCACCGTAGTAAGACTAGAAGCTATCGTTACTCCTTGCTTATGCTTGTTTTAGAAATTTTAAACTTTTTCAAATGGATGTCAAAAGTGCATTTTGAATGGATTTATTGACCAAAATGTATTTGTAGAGCAACCACCTAGATTTGAGAGCCTTGATTTTCCAAATCATGTGTTTAAATTAAAGAAAGCCTTATATGGTTTAAAACAGGCTCCTGGTGCTTGGTATGATAGGTTAAGTAACTTTTTGATAGATCATGGATTTAGAAAGGGTAGAGTAGATACCACCTTATTCTTTAAGAGCATAGATGATGATTTGATTGTGGTACAAGTGTATGTAGATGATATATTATTTGGAAGTACAAATGAATCTTTATGCCATGAGTTCTCATCTTTGATGTCTAAAGAGTTTGAAATGAGTATGATGGGAGAACTTAATTTTTCTTAGGTCTTAGTGAAGCAACAAGAAAATGGCACATTCATCTATCAAACTAAGTATATAAATGAATTGCTTGAGAGGTTTGACATGAAAAGATTTAAATCTAGTAAAACTCCTATGAGCCCATCTATAAAATTGGATTTAGATGAATTAGGAAAATCTATTGATCAAAAACTTTATAGGAGTATGATAGGTTCACTTTTATACCTTGCTGCTAGTAGGCCTGATATTATGTTTGCTGTTTGTTTGTGTACTCATTTTCAAACCAACCCGAAAGAATCTCATTTAATAGCAGTCAAGCGTATCTTTCGGTATTTGATAGGCACTACTAGGTTAGGTTTATGGTATCCTAAAAATTTTTTATCATGTGATTTGGTTGCTTATTTTGATGCTGACTTTGCAGGATGCAAAGTAGATAGAAAAATTACATCTGGCACATGTCATTTTTTAGGATCATCACTTGTGTCTTGGTCATCTAGGAAACAAAATTGTAGCTTTATCCACCGAAAATAGTACATAGGTAGTTCATTGCTCGTCCTTTGGTTAAAGCAACAATTAGAAGATTTTGGTATTAAGCAAGATCACATTCTAGTTGTGTGACAATACTAGTGCTATTAGTTTGACTAAAATCCTATCGACTCACAACCAAGCATATAGAAATTAGACATCATTTTATTAGGGATCATGTTTTGAAAGGTGATGTTAATATTAATTTTATTAGCACCGATTTACAAATTGTAGATATTTTTATAAAACCCTTACCAGAAGAATGTTTTTGTACTTTAAGATGCATGCTTGGAATGTTAGATCCTAATATTTAAAATTGTATGTAGTTTGTTCTCACTTTTGATGTTGTCAAAGGGGAGAAGAGTAAAATGTTGGTTAATATTAAGTCTATTTAATGCATACATTTAGGGGAGCAACATTATTCATCTCATATGCATAAATTTTTTTTAATTGAATTTCTTTCAAAACTATGATGAAAGGTCAATTTGCACCTTCATCAAAATCAATACCCAACATTAGTTTGTCATCATAAAAAAGGGGGAGATTGTTGTCTTAATTAGCCTCATGTTCAATTTGATTAATTTTGATGATAACAAACAAATGCTTGGATGTTCTAATGAATATTTTTATGTGTTTCAGATATATCAATTGCTAATTACATATCCAATACATCTCACAAATTGTTAGAAGAAATTGCAAGAATAAAAGAATGAAAGGGATAATGTGAAGCTCATGATTTTAGGTTATATGACTATTCATATGAGTTCTTTGTCATGAATCAATTTGCTCACAACCTAACATACTATTTTAATGAGGTTAATTTATATAAATCTTTATTTAATTAACATTCAATTGTATGTTTTTTCTACATAGCAATAAAATTGTTAAAGTAATAAATGATCATAACTATTAAGTATAATTATTTTATTTACTTAATATAATTAGGTATTTTAATTTATTTTGCTAGTTATATGATAACTAACATATTTATGATTATATATAAATTATATCATAATTTTTAAATGTCACATGTCAAAATTAACAAAATATATAAAATTTTGTATTTTAGCCAAAGTCATTGTTTAATCAAAGAATTCATATATGATTTTATCTCCATCGGATTCCTTGGATTTTTTACTTTAAAATAAGTGGTTACATGACCCACTTTGCATTAAAATTGAATTTATTATGATTTTATAAACATTACCTGATTTTAATAATGGATGCATGCTACATGGTTTGAATATATTAAGAGCTACATTTGATTACTTTTGACTTTCCCATGTGAATAGCCGAATTTTTGCTGCTAAATTTAATATTTGTTTAATGTAAATTATATTTTTATTGAATATTAAATTATCACATGATAGCATGAGGTTTGTATAATATATTTCTTTGAAATAATTTTTTAAATGACCTTCTTGCCTATAAATAGCCCTCATTCTCTTCATGAAAGCATCCCTCATTCAAAATTCAAAATCTCTCCAGCAAATCTAAGAGAAAATCTCTTAAATGTTCCTTCCAAGTGTTCTCCAAATATTGCAAGATCAAATCCTTGGTTTGGAAGCTTCAACATCTTCAACGCAAGCCTTTTAAATTACTTGAGTTTGTTTTCTTGATCTTAATTCTTCTTAGTTGTTCATGCTATTTTCACCATCTATTTCTTCTTTCTAATTTATACTTTTGGTGGATTAGTCTTTGAACATTGGTTTTCACATCAAAGTTTCTCAATCATTTTTTTGGTGAAAAACTCTTGTGATAATTTGTAGGATCTATTTCAACTTGCTGAAATTTTAGCTTCCTACAAATTTCTTTTGGTTTCTTGAAATATTTCTTCTTTGGTCTTATTTTGAAAGATCATTTATTCTTAGATCTATTTTAGAAGTATATTTTAAGCATTTTAAAATAAATTATTGTGCTGAAATTATTTTATATTTGCTAGATCTCTCTTTTTAATTGAAAGCTTACTAGCCAACTTAGATCTATCATATACTTATTTTTTATTTTGTGATCATTAGCATTAATTGAAAGAATCTTTTTGGTTAAAATAAATTACTCCTTTCTGAAATTTATTTTATTATGAAAAAGAATATTGTGAATTTATTTTGAAATCATTTTGTATTATTTTACAAATTATAATAACATAAACATCATAGTAAGATCACTTTAAGATATTTATTTTTATTAAGTGAGCATTTTGCCTTGCCAAATTTTTTAAGTTGTAAAGTGATCATTTATAAGTTGTGAGATAACTTTTTGAATTTGATTGTTTGGTATATTTGTGAGAGATTTACTTTATCAAAATTTATTATTTTGTATTTTTTTTGTGTTGTAAAATTTATTTTGGGGTTGTACTCCCCTTTGTGGAGGAGAGTACATATTATTGTATTGTATTACCTGTTATAGGAGAGAGTACTTTTGTAAACCATTTTTATTTAGTGGATTCCTGGGGTGGCTATACGTGAGAGATTTTGGGGTTTGGTCGAACCATAAAAATCGTGTGCCTCTTGTCTTTATTTACTTTATTGTATTTTTATTTTTGCTACATTTAGAATTATATCTTATCATTATAAAATCAAAATCTAATTTTCTATTTAAAATTAAAATTTAAGTTTTGAAAATTTTAATATTACCCACCTCTCTGCTATAGTGTCTCACAAACCTTGAACCCTAAACTAACCCTAAACCTAAACCCTAAAAGCTAAAAGTTAAACCTAAACTAAATAAAACTTAAAAAAATTAAATAAAAAATCTAAACCAAAATAAAACTAAACTAAAGCTAAACCTAAACCTAAAAAGAAAATAAAATAAAAAATAAAAACTAAACTAAAATCATATAAATAAAAACCTAAATAAAATAAAAACTAAACCTAAATAAAAATAAAATAAAATAAAAACTAAATAAAAACCTAAACCTAAAAAATAAACCTAAAAATAAATAAAAAATAAAACCTAAACCCTAAATTAAAAAAAACCTAAACTTAAAATAAAAATTAAATAAACCAGAACCTAAACTAAAATAAGTTAAACTAAAATAAGTAAAACCTAAACCTAAACCTACAATAAACTAAGCCTCAACCTAAACTTTAACCTAAATAAACTAAACCCTAAAAAAATTAAATAAATTTAAAATAAATGTAAACCTAAACTCAAAATTATAACCTAAAAAAATGAAATAAATACCTAAACCTAAACCTAAAAATAAAAAATAAAATCTAGACCTGAAAAATAAAAGAAAAAGAAAACTAATCTAAAAAAATAAACCTAAACCTAAGAAAATAAACTAAAATAAAAAACCTAAACTAAAATAAATAAACTAAACTAAATAAAAATAAAAAAACCTATAAGAAAATAAAAATAAAAATAAAATAAACTAAAATAAATAAAAAAATAAACTAAATAAACTTAAACATACAAATATACTTAATTAAAAAATATTTTAAAAAAACCCTAACCCTAAACCCAAAACACTAAAACTAACCCTAAACCTTAAACCCTGAGCCCTGAATTCTAAACCTATAACTCTAAACACTAAACCCTAAATCTTAAAACCATATACTCTAAAATGTAAACCCTAAAACCAAAAATTTCAAACCCTAAATCCTAAACCCTAAACACTAAACCCTAAAACTTAACACTAAAACATACAACCCCAAAACATAAACCCCAAACCCTAAACATGAAACCCTAAACCTTAAAAACCTAAAAACCTAAACCTAAACTAAATAAAACCTAAAAATAAAATAAATAAAACACCTAAACTCAAAAAAATAAAATAAATAAAAAATTGAAAACCTAAATTAAAACATAAACCAAAACCTAAACCTAAATTTAAAAATATAATTAAATAAAAAATGAAAACCTAAACTTAAAAATAAAATAAACCTTAAAAAACTAAATAAAATAAAACTAAACATAAAATAAAATAAAATAAAACTAAATAAAACCTTAACCTAAAAAAAATAAACTGAAAATAAAACCTAAATATAAATAAAAATAAAGCTATACCCTAAACTTAAAAAAAAAAAATATAACCTAAAAATAAACCTAAACTTAAACTAAAATAAAAACTAAAATAAATAAAACCTAAACCTAAAATAAACAAAACCTAAACCCTAAACTAAATAAAATAAAATAAACTAAAAATAAACCTAAACCTAAACTAAAAAATAAAACCTAAAAATAGACCTAAAATAAAAACCTAAAATCTAAACCTAAAAAAATAAGATAAAATCATAAACCTAAACGTAAAATAAAAAATAAATCATACACTAAAATAAAATAAAATAAAACTAAACTAAAAAATAAACATAAACATAAACTTAAAAAAACTAAAATAAAAACCTTAATTAAATTAAATAAACCTAAAATATATAACCTAAACCTAAACATTAACCTAAATATAAATAAAAAATAAAGTAAAAAAATTAAAAATAAAAAATAAACTAAATAAACCTAAACCTACTAGTTTACTTAATTTTTTTTTAAATAACCCAAAGCCCTAAACCCTAAATCCTAATCCCTAAACCCTAAACCTTAAAACTAACCTTGAACCTAAACATTAAACTTACAACCCTAAACTACTAAACCTTAAACCCTAAACCTAAAATCCCTAAACCCAAAACCCTAAAACCCTAAACCCTAAACTAATGCTAAATCGTAAACCCTAAACCCCAAAAACTCTAAACCCTAAATCCTAAACCTAATCCCTATGTTAACCCTAAACCTTAAGCTAACCCTAACCCCTAAACCCTAAACCTTAAAACACTAAACCCTTAAGCCTAAACATTAAACCCTAATCCTAAACCCTAAACCCTAACCCTAAACCTAAACCCTAAACCCTAAAACCCTAAATCCTAAAACCCTAAACCCCATACCCTAAACCCTAAAAACCTAAAAAACATAAACATAAACTAAATCAAACCAAAGAATAATATATATATATATATATATATATATATAATATATTCTAAAATAAAATAAAAAAAAATAAAATAAAAACATAAGCTAAAACTTAAACCTAAAATAAATAAATTAGAAAGTAAAATAAATTAAAATAAAATAATGTAAAACCTAAACTAAACTAAAAACAAGATAAACTAAGAATTAAATTCTTAATAAAATTAAAACTAATGTAAAATAAAAATAATAAAATAAAAACTAAATAATGACCTAAACCTAAATATAAATAAAAAATAAATCATAAACCCTAAACTAAAAAAACCTAAGCCTAACATTAAAATAAAATAAACAAAATAAAATAAACTTAAACCTAAACTAAAATAAACTAAACTTAAATAAATAAAACTTTACCTAAACCTAAAATAAACTAAACCTAAAATTAAACCTAAACTAACTAAAACAAAATAAACTAAAAACAACCCTAGACTTAACTAAAAAATAAAACCTGAAAATAAACCTAAAATAAAAACCTAAAACCTAAACCTAAAAAAAAATAAAATAAAAACCTAAACCTAAACCTAAAAATAAAAAGTAAAACCTAAACCTAAATAATAAAATAAAAAAACTCAACTAAAAAATAAACCTAAACCTAAAAAAACTAAAATAAAATACCTAAACTAAATTAAATACACCTAAAATAAATGAAAAAAATAAACCTAAATAAAAATAACAAATAAAATAAATTAAAATAAATAAAAAATATACTAAATAAATTAAATAAACATAAACCTACTAGTTTACTTAATTTAAAAAAAAAACCTTAAACCTTAAATCCTAAACCCTAAACCCAAAACCATAAAACTAACTCTAAACCTCAAACCTTAAACCTATAACCCTAAATCGTAAATCTTAATCCCTAAATCCTAAACCCTAAACCCTAAATCCTAAACCCTAAACCCTAATCCTAAACCCTAAACCCTAAAAGCCTAAACCCTAAAACCTTTAACCTAAACCCTAAACCCTAAAGCCTAAAGCCTACACCCTAAACCCTACACCCTAAACCTTAACCCAAAACCCTAAACCTTAAATCATAAATCATGAACCTAAATCTAAAGTAATGAAATAAATTAAAAAATAAACCTAAACCTTAAAAATGGGAAGAACCTTGATAATAGGAACATCATCCAAGTAGGCTCCTAGATAGTGCTAAGGCCTATAATCGTGGTGGGGATGAGTTCCGGTGGATATGGAGGTAAATGAGCAATGGTAGTTATGGAGGTGGAAGGAGTGACAGAGGTTACAACAGTAGTGGTGGTGGAGGGAGAGATAAGGGATATCATGGTGGATCTCACTTCAAGAGGCCAGGGTGGTTCTGATGAGAATTAGAGAAACTAAAGAAGGGTCGATCCGATTTGTTGCTTATGGAACTGTGTCTTTATAGTGGAGATGATTCTAGTTATCTAGGGTTTTAAATTTACTCTATGCGTGCTCATTTCTTATATCTTAGAAAACTTACTGTGTTACTTGGTTGATGAAATCAAAAAGAAGAAATGTTGAGTCTAAATTTACTCTCCATTAAAAAGAAATAAAAATCCTAACCCCTAAACTAAAAGCTAAACCTTAGACCTAAACCCTAAACCCTAAGTCCTAAAAGCCCTAAACCCTAAACCCTAAAACTAACCCAAAACCCTAAACCCTAATCCTACAACCTTAAACCCTAAACCCTAAACCCAAAACACTAAACCCTAAACCTTAAATACTAAACTCTAAACCCTAAACCATAAACCCTAAACACTAACCTTAACCCTAAACCCTAAACCCTAAAACCCTAAACTCTAAACTCTAAACTTACCCTAAACCTTAAACCCTAAAAACCCTAAACCCTAAAGCCTAAACCCTAAAAAACCTAAACTATAAACCCTAAACCTCAAACCTTAAACCCTAAAGCCTAAACACTAAAAATCCTAAACTATCCTAAACCCTAACCCTAAACCCTAAACTAAAACCCTAAACCCTAAAACCATAAACCATACCCTAAACCTAAAACTAAAACCTAAACCTAAACTAAATAAACCTAAAATAATAAATAAAATAAAACCAAAGCCTGGATAATAAATAAAAATAAAAAATAAAATTAAACTAAAACTTAAACCTAAACATAAACCTAAAAAATAAAATAAAATAAAATTAAAATAAAAAATAAAGAAAAAAACCTAAACTAAACTAAAAAATAAATAAAACTAAGAATAAAAAAAGCAATAAAATTAAAACTAAACGAAATAAAAATACAATAAACCTAAAATAAAATAAAAATAAAAAAATAATAAAACCTAAATAAACCTAAAATAAATTAAAATTAAACTAAACCTAAACCCTAAACCCTAAACTAAAAGCTAAACCTTCGACCTAAACCATAATCCTACAACCTTAAACCCTAAACCCTAAACCCAAAACCCTAAAAAACCCTAAACTCTAAAACCCTAAACCCTAAAAAACCCTAAACCCTAAACCCTAAATTAACACTAAACCCTAAACCTTAAATATTAAACTCTAAACCCTAAACCATAAACCCTAAATACAAACCTTAACCCTAAACCCTAAAATCTAAAACCTTAAACACTAAACCCTAAACCCTAAAGCCTAAACCCTAAACCCTAAGTTAACCCTAAACCCTAAACCCTCAAAACCCTAAACCCTAAAGCTTAAACACTAAACCCTAAATCCTAAACCTTAAACCCTAAACCCTAACCCTAAACACTAAACCCTATACCTTGAAACCCTGAACCCTAAAACCATAAACCTTATACCCTAAACCCTTAACAACTAAAAACCTAAACCTAAACGAAATAAAACCTAAAAATAATACATATAAAAAAACCTAAGCCTAGATAATATAAAAATAATAATAAAATAAAAACCTAAACTAAAACCTAAACCTAAACATAAACCTAAAAATAAAATAAAATAAAAAATAAAAATAAAGTAAATTAAAATAAAGAAAAACCAAAGCTAAACTAAAAAATAACATAAATCTAAGAATAAAAAAGCTTAATAAAATTAAAACTAAATGTAAAATAAAAATACAATAAACCTAAATAAAAAAATAAAATAAAAATAATAACCTAAACCTAATAAATAAATTGAAAAATAAATTAAAATTAAACCTAAACCCTAAACTTAAAAAAAAACTAAACGTAAAATAAAAATAAAATAAACAAAATAAAATAAACCTAAACCTAAACTAAAAGAAACTAAACTAAAATCTGTAAAACCTAAACCTAAACTTAAGATAAACTTAATCTAAAGTTAAACCTAAACTAAATAAAATAAAATAAACTAAAAATAAACATAAACCTAAACTAAAAAATAAAACCTAAAAATAAACCTAAAATAATAACCTAAAACCAAAACCTAAAAAAAAAATAAAATGAAAACCTATACCTAAAAATAAAATATAAAACCCAAAAATATAAAATAAAATAAACATAAAACTCAACTAAAAAATAAACTAAAACCTAAACCTAAGCCTTAAAAATAAACTAAAATAAAAAACCTAAACTAAAATAAATAAATATAAAAAATAAACCTAAATAAAAAGAAAAAATAAAATAAATAAAAATAAATAAAAAATTAAACTAAATGGAACTTTAGTGGTGACGGAGAGAGAGATCAGGGATAGGATGGTGGATCCCGCTATTCGAGAGGCCGTGGTGGTTTAAATGGGAACTAGAAAAATTGAAGAAGATCCGATTTGCTACTATGGAACTGTCTTTATAGTGGAGACAGTTCTAGTTATCTAGGGTTTTTGATTTTCTCTATGCATGCTCATTTTTTATCTATGTCATCACTTATGTATTAAAAACCTTGGTTTGTTAATTGGTTGATGAAATCGAGAAGAAGAAATGTTGAATTTGAATTTATTCTCTATTAAAAAAACCCCAAAAACCCTAAACCCTAAAATAAAATCTGAACCTTTGACCTAAACCCTAAACCCTAAACCTAAGCCCTAAAAACCCTAAATGTTTAACCTTAAACCCTAAACCCTAAAATTAACCATAAACCCTAAACCCTAATCTTACAACTCTAAACCTACAACCCTAAACCCTAAATACTAAACCCTAAACCCTAAAAAACCATAAATCCACCCTAAACTAATCCTAAACCCTAAACCTCAAACTTTAAACCCTAAACCCTAAACCCTAAACCCTAAACCCTAAAATCTAAATCAATCCTAAATCCCTAAACTTAAACTAAACCTAAACCTAAACCTTAAAACCCTAGGTACTCTAAATCTCAACTCTAAACCCAAAACTCTAAACCTAAAGCTAAAACCTTAAAACCTGTTGAACTCTAAACTTAAAGTTTAAACCTAAAGGTATTCTAAACCCTTTAAACCCAAACCTAAACCTAAACCTCAAAGGCCCTAAACTAAAGCCTAAACACTAAACCCTAAACCCTAAACCCTAAACCTAAACCCTCAAACTAAACCCTAAAGATAAAAAAACCCTAAACTAAACATAAACCTAACCTAAACCCTAAACCTAAATTTTAAACCTAAACCCAAAACCCAATCCTAAATCTTAAACTTATACCCTAAAAATATATAATAACTTAAACCTAAACTAAATAAAACATAAAATAAAATAAATAAAAAAACTAAACCCAAACAAAAAATAAAAAATAAATAAAAAATAAAAAATAAAAATAAACTAAATTAAAATAAACAAAAACCTAAACTAAATAAAAATAAATTAAAACTAAGAATAAAATACTTAAACAAATTAAAAAATAAAAAAATAAAAGTAAAATAAAATAAACTAAACTAAACTAAATTAAAACCTAAACCTAAAAAAAATGATAAAAATAAAATTGAAAAATAAATAAAAAATAAAACTTAAACCCTAAGCTAAAAAAACCTAAACTTAAAATAAAAATAAAATAACTTGAACCTAAACTAAAATAAATTGAACTAAAATAAATAAAATATAAACCTAAAGCTAAAGTAAAAAAACTAAAACCTAAACCTAAACTAAATACAAGAAAATAAACTACAAATAAACCTAAACCCTAACCTAACTAAAAAATAAACCTAGAATAAAAACCTAAAACCTAAACCTAAAAAAAAAGAAAATAAAAACATAAACCTAAACATAAAAATAAAATAAACTAAACTTAAAAAAATAAAATAAAAATAAAACTCAACTAAAACATAAACTTAAACCTAAAAAATAAACTAAAATAAAAACCTAAACTAAAATAAATAAACTTAACTAAATAAAATAAAAATAAACCTAAATAAAAAATAAAATAAACTGAAATAAATAAAAAATAGACTAAATAAAACTAAACCTATCAGTTTACATTATTTATTTTTTAAAAAAACCCTAAACCCTAAATCCTAAACCCTAAACCCTAAAACTAACCTTAAACCCCAAAACTAAACCTACAACCCAAAACCTACAACCCTAAACCTACAAACCTAAACCCTAAAACCCTAACCCTAAACCTTAAACAATAAAACATAAACCCTAAAACCTAAACCCTAAAACCCTAAATCCTAAAACCTAAACACTAAAACCCTAAACCCTAAACCCTAAAACCTACAAACCTAAGCATAAACAAAACACTAAAACCCAAAACTAACCCAAAACTAACCCTAAACCCTAATAATGGGAAGAACCTTGACAGTAGGAACATCTCAGTCAACTAGGCTCAGTCTAGATCTGGGGGTGGAGGCAAAGGCAAAGGTGGTGGTTATCATAGTGGTGGTGGGGGATCTAGATGTGCTAGTGGATATAGAGGTGGTGGTTGGAGCAGTGGTGGTTATGGTGGCAAGAGGAGCGATGGAGGTTACAGCTATGGTGGTGATGGAGAAAGAGATCAGGGATATGAATGGCAGATCTCGTTACTCGAGAGGTGGTGATGGTTTTGATGGGAACTAAAGAAACTGAAGAATGACCAATCTAATTTACTTGTATGGAATTATGCCTTTATAGTAGAGATAGCTTTATTTATCTAGCATTTTTGATTTACGCTAATGGTGCTCATTTTTTATCTATGTCATCGCTTGTGTCTTAGAAAACTTGGGGTGCTATTTGGTTGATGAAATTGAAAAGAAAAAATATTGAATCTTAATTTGTTCTCTATTAAAAAAAACATTAAACCATAAACACTAATCCCTAAACCCTAAACTAAAACTTAAACCCTAAACCTAAAAGTAAAACCCTAAACCCTAAACCTTAAACCCTAAACTGTAAACCCTAAACCCTAAATCCTAAACCCTAACCCTTAAAATTATAAACCCTAAACCATAAAACCTACAACTCTAAACCCTAAGCCCTAAACCCCAAACCCTAAACCTTAAACCCTAAACCCTAAACCCTAAAACTAACCCAAAACCCTAACCCTAAACCCTAACCCTAAACCCTAAAACCTAAACCTTGAATAAAGATGTCATTAGGAGTAGATCTACAGAATGACCTAATCCTATCATAGTTATGGTAGCTAAATAAAATGTCTTCAAGAGACATTCCCTTGACTATTAGAGATTTGAATATCCTAAACTCTAACCCTAAATCATTTTATAAAATCATATTTTCAGTATAATGTAGCATCATATATTTGAGCATTTAGTGATGTGTTTTTGGATGTTATAAGATGTTTTGAAATGTTTTAGTATATTATGCTATTGTTCCCTTTAGTCTATATGAATATAAATAATTAAAATATTGATTTAATAAATCAGATGATGAAATCTGTTAAATTTGTCATGTGAATTAGGTTGTAGTACCAAAGGTGTGCTATGCTAGTTATAGTCTAAAAAGTAAGATTTTATGTTCAAAATAAATATTATATCTTGTAGCATAGTATAACATCATATATCATAATATATTGTTCTACGAATTTCAAATTCTTTTAATATTTTACAATGATGCAGTCAAGCCTACACTAGCATTATGTATAAAAATGTTGATTTAGACTTCAAAATGGTAGAATTTGACCAAATTCAAAATTGGTAGAGCATGGCATTATAATATATTGTTTTAATTTAAAATATGTAAGTGATACTACTAAAATATATAGTTTTTTATTGTTTAGACTAATTTTATGATTTTTTTATTTTAAACAATCCCTTATGATGTGATATATAATATAATATAATATAATATGTTATAGTGTATTATAATATATGATGCCATAACATAGTGTAGCATCAAGCATTATAGAATATTATTGTGTATTACTACTTATTATTTAACATATTTTAGTTTGTTATTGTATGATGTAGTAGAGCTTGTATTGGTATAATTCATACAAATTCTAATTTATAGGCTAAGATGAGGGGATTTGGCCAAATTTAAGGTAAGCTTTAGGGAACATCATTGGGGGTGTGCTATGGTGTGTCATTTAATCAAAAGATTGGAATTTTGCATCAAAATAAATGTTCATTTTCATCCAAATTTTATAAATTTTTTGCTTAAAGTGATTAATTTTAAGGTTTAATGTAAGATAATATATTATATGAAAACATATTAAAATATAATATACATAATAGTATAACTTCACATATATATGAATGTGGTGGTGTTACTAAATGTTATTGTACATTTTAGTATGTTTTACTTTTGTTATAATACATTGGGTCAAAACTTACAAAAATATTAATTTGAAGGTTGAGATGGAAGAGTTTCGCCAAATTCATGGCACACACCAAGAAGAAACATATAAAATATGCTATTTTGTACCATTTCTAATAGAAAATTAACAATTGTACATCTAAAATGAACATTATTCAGATTTTGAGAAAATTTTATTATTTATTCCTTTTAAGTGATTTTAATAAGGTGTAATGTTAGATGATATATTATATTATAGCAAATTATAATATAACATCATATATTATAATAAAATATAGTGTGTTAATTAATACTATAATATGTTTTGCATGATATTGTATAGTTAGTTTGAGTATGCACCATCACTAATCATAAAATGTTGATTACAATGTTAAGATGATGTAATTTGAAAAAAATACATTGTTAGGCTTTTGGTTGAAGTATTAAAGGTATGCATAAGAGGAGAAATAATAGTTGATGAGAATTCCATGTCAAGGACATGGAGGGAGATCTGCTAGGGGATCACACATGCATTGGACATGACATATCAGGGGTCCATGTTGAGGGAATAGAAGGAGAAAATCTACTAGGGATAACGTTTGAATTTGATTTTATTATATGATCTAAGGAAAGAAGATCCTCTAGAGATAAGAATCTATAATCCAATAGGTATTAAGATCAAATTGACTTTAATTTGTTTTATTTTAACTAATGAGATCTAGGCTCGAGTCCACTAGGGATTGCGTATATGAACCTTCCACTAGGGAAGCAAGTTCGGGTTATCCGCAGGGGATTGGGATTTGAGTTTGATTTCATAGATTTGTTTGGGGATGTATCCACTGGAGAGAATAGTTTGGTTGGATTTCTTTGATTTAGACTCTATTGGGGGAGTTGGTTTAATTTGGTTCCATTGGGGAGGTTGGTTTTGAATTTGATTTGTTTGCTTGACTTGTTTATATATGATTTGGGGAGAAGAGAAGGGTGTTTAACTCAGGGAAAATAAAATTTAGTTTAATTTAATTTGAGTTATTGTATGAACCTTGTGTGTGCAGATGGACGAAGGGGCTATATATTGACCTACCTTAAGTTTGCAAATCCAAAGGGATAGTCTACTGACTACGGGGTAGATCTAGCCAACCTAAGGGGTTGCCTTTTGATGTGCAGTAGTTGTGCTACAAAGAAGGCATAGTATACTTACATCTTCCAATGCGAGGAACAACCACTAGGGTGACTTGTTGGATGCACAACAAATCAAACCTAACCTAGGGAGACTACTGAGTGAATGTCATTTGGGACTTATGTCAACTCAAAAGTAGTCAAGATTAATTTTATCTTTATTTTTTTCATGTGATTTGATATGGTTTGTTTGGTTTAGTTTGGTTTCAAATTGAGGGAATATCTACTGGGGATGTGAGCTCGATCAAATTTGATAAATTTAATTTATGGACCATGAAATTTTGATATGGAACTGCTGAGAAGGGGCTATATCAGACTTGTCCTATCTAAGATTTACAAATACAAAGGGATAGTCTACTGGTCATGGGGTAGAGCTAGCCAACCTAAAGGGTTGCCTTTCTGTGTGCAACAACTATGCTAAGAAGAGGGCGTAGCAGTCTTACATCTTCTAAAGCAAGGAATAACCACTGGGGTGACCTGTTGGTTGCACAACAAATCAAACCCTACTTAGGGGTGACTACTGAGTGAATGCTGCCAAGGACTTATATCAACTTAAGCGTTATTAGGAGATTACTATAAGGAGTTTTGCTGACGCTGACCTAAAGATAAGATACTTGCTTAGGAAAAGGTACCGCTAGGGGTGTCGTCCTAATCCACAAGGATATATATTTTATTTATAAGTTTGCATGGACCATGTCGGTGTGTGTGGGACCACACTGAGAAGGGGCTATGTCAACCTTGACCTATCTCATTTAATTTGACCCGAGAATCTACACATCCACAAGATGGATTCTCCACCATAAAGATGGTTACTAGGAAAGGGGAAATATCCAATATTATAGTAACCTAGGTATTGTCTAAATGGGGTCAAAGGATGTGATCCAAATATAGGGTCCATCGAGGAGACTGGTAGGGATCCTCGAGCCCTAAAAGAAAGCTTATAGGTGTAGTGTGCCAACTCAAGGAGAAAGTATAGCAGACTTACATCTACCATGAGTGGTGTATCCTAAGGTGTAAGAACCAACCAACCTAAGGTGTATCCATCATTATGAGTGGTGTATCCATCCGCATAGTGAGAACCAACCAACCTAAGGTGTTTATCGATATGCTACTATCAATCTAGAAAGAAATCATGTAGGATTACAACTTTTGAAGCAAAATTGATGATTAGAATAGTCTATCATCGGTGGGACATATGCTATCTGACCTAGAGCAACTATTAAGCAGTGAGCCCTGAGGAAGGATTGGACCTAGACATTAAGCACTTAGGAGGGAAGGATCCGCTAGGGGACTTATCCTAAACCTCAAATATACTCGACCCAATAAGTGCACGAAGGCTAATCCAAGAAGAAAGTATAGCAAACTCACATCCTCTTAAATGAAGCTAACATGAGGTAGCTTACCAACCACATAGTAAGGCCTACTAAACTAACAAGGAGCTTATCTGTGTGCAGTGGCCAAGTAAGGAAGGAAAGCATAGTAGACTTACATCCTCCAAAGCAAGAAGACCACTAGGGTGACCCACTAACAGGGTAGCACGTCAGCCTGACCTAGAGCAGCTACCAAGTGAGTGCCGCTGAGGGCGTTACCTCAACTCAAAGTAGCTCGAGACAAAAGATATGTGCTTAATTTATATGTTTGTGGGTAGTTTATGTTTATGTTGTGTCATTGAAGGATAGGTCACTGCTCGAGTTTCATGCACCTACCCTAAACTCATCGTCGTAGATTCACAAACAAGAATACTTTCAGCATGGAAGAGACTGAATTCAAAATAGAATTTTCATTGATGATAATTATTTTTAAACATGATTTATAATATTTTAAGTAGAGCCCATTGATTGGAAACATTGGGCCCTCTCCCTTATGATTTTTAAGTTGATAAGATCCTCTTTAGTAGGCCTTCTCTATGGTGAAAGGGCCTTCCCAAGTTGGTTCAAACTTGCCTCCCATCTTATGATGGGCAACAATCAATCTCTTTAGAACTAAAATAAGCTCTCCTACTTGAAAAACTCTAAGATGAACCAACTTGTTGTGAGATTGAATCATTTTAATTTTGTAAAACTTGAGGTTTTGGCATGCCCGCAGGCATCTCTTTTTTAAACCTTTAAGCTCTTCTAACAGCAACTTGGAATTTTCTATTGTGATCATGCTACCCATAGCTATCCTTAGTGATGAGAGTTAGACTTCTAATGGTAGAATGACTTCAGACCCATACACTAAGGAGAATGGAACAGGCTAAGTTAGAGTTCTATATGTTGTGCGGTATGCCCACAAGGCTTCAACTAGCTGCTCATGCCACCATCACTTATTGTTGTTGAGTGTCTTCTTTAGTATTTGGATGAGAGTTTTGTTGAAGGCTTCTGTTAATCCATTTGACCTCGGGTAGTTGATGGTAAAATATCTCTAACCTATGTTGTGTCTCTAGCAAAGTTATTGATCTCGAACTCTTGAATGCGATCATTATCAAATATAATTTGTCGAGCACTCCAAATATATACACAACATGGTTCCTAAAAAATTGGAGCACATGTTGAGCTTTGACCTCTCTGAGCACAATCACCTTCTCCCATTTGGAGAAGTAGTCAACAGTAGCTAAGATAAACTGATGACCCTTGGAAGAAGGAGGATCAATCTGACCCACTATGTCAGTACCCCAACACTCGAATGGCCATGAGGCCAATGTAGGAAGTAGAATGTTGGGTGGTTTGTGTAGGACCACACCGTGTATTTGACATTGGTGGCATCGCCTAGCCGTATCCATGTAATCTTTGATTATCGATGGCCAGTGGTATCCTAGTCTCTTGATCTTGGCTTTCATCTTCAGATTGGACTTGTTGGCTCCACATAATCCTGAGTGTACCTCAGATATACAAGCTTCATGCTTGTCTAAATAATATAACCACATATGATCAAAAGATCACTAGTACAAGACACTATCGACAAGAGCATAGGAAAGTGCTCTCTACTTCATCTTATAGGCTTCAGACTTCTTTTGAGGTAGTTTGTCTTTATTTAAGTAATCCATTAATGGTTGCCTCCAATCTAACTCCTCATTCTTGTTGGCAAAGGCAACCTCCCCTTCAAGAGAGTACCATTTGATGAGCTTCAATATCAAGGGATAAGACTTGTCTATTTTGGACCTTTATTGATATGGATCATCCTCCCATGCCAACTCCCAAGCAAGCTTGGCTAAAGCATACGCTAGACATTCTCTCTTGAGGAATCTTATAAATGGTAACCTCTAGGATTTGGGCCAATAACTCTATGGTATGCTTATTGGTGAGTGAGCAGTAACCTTAAGAGACCCAACGATTTAGTTGATAACTAGCTGAGAATCTCCAAAAATGTCGATGTTTTGGATGCTTAGAGTAATGACTAACTCCAGACTAATAATTAGAACCTCATATTCAGCTTTCTTGTTGGTGCAAGGATTCGACAGATGATACAAGAATCTCATAACATCACAGTCTAAAGTTAAGATAATTATTCCTTCCCCTATTTTTCCTAGAATAGTCGATTGTGGTTCTTCTCCTCTTTGAGAGGAAGTCACCATCAAAGTACATCTCCTGCCGTGAATGCTAGCATGCCTAAGTTTAGGATTTTTTCATTGGGGAGATATTCATAAGTGGAGAGTCAACAAGATGTGGGTGTACTGCAATGAAATCTCCTAGCAGTTTTCCATTCACCGCATAGAGGGGTATGAAGGTAATGTCAAACTATGAGAGGATCATGGACCATCGTGCCAACCTGCTGATAGCATCAGCCGTGTCACTAGATACTATAGTCGATTGCTCCTAGAGATTAAGTTCACCTTATGAGGAAGCATGTAGCATTACAGCTTTTGGATGCAAAGATTAAAGCTAGACAATTCTTCTTAATGGGTGGATAATTAGCCTCAGTAGAGATTAGATGGCGGCTGAGGTAGTAGAGAGCATTTTCCTTCCCTTCATCGTTGGCTTGGGCCAACAAAGCACCAAAGGAGTCACCTAATGCAATAGTGTAAAGAGCGAGCGACTTGCCCAGGATAGGGGCTGCTAGAACCCACAGTGACATCAGGTAATACTTGATGCCTTCAATGGAATGCTAACACTTATCATCCACTTAAACTTGGCATCCTTTTGACAAGTGTTGAATGGTCGACATCTTCGATAGGTTGATATAAAGCATCTTAGATATGCCAACCACCTTTAGAATGATCTAAGATGAGTTAAACTTAGTAGTGGCATTTCTAATACCACCTTGATCATCTCTAGATCGAATTTGATTCCCTTGTGTTAGACAATAAACTAAAGGAATTTTCCTGAAGCTACTCTGAATGCACACTTCTAGGTGTTCACATTTTGACGTTAAATTGTCTTAACTGATCGAAAACTATTCTCAAGTCAAAGAGATGGTCTTACTTTTCTCTACTTTTGACCACAAGATCATCGACATAACACTCAACTTGATGATGAATGAGTTCATTGAAGATTCGAGTCATAGCCAGCTGGTATGTAGAACCGACATTTTTTAAGGCTAAAGGCATGACCTTATAGCAATAGATTCTATTCGGGGTTCTAAAAGTAGTGTATCTTTCATCTTT